>CAUYQV010111012.1:0-22770 GCA_963574575.1 Galagoides demidoff
CCAATGTACACAGCCCTTTTATGAAACTAATCTATAGCTCTCAAACGAAAGATACAACTTAATTCTAACCCAAGAATATGGGGAGGGGGTGGAGAAAGGGAGGGGAGAAGGGAAGTTGGGTGGTGGGAGGGGGACCAGAAAGATCACCTATATATCTGTCTAACAAGGGTACAAGTGAACTTTTCTAGAACTAGAATATAAATGTTTTGATACAATGACTAAGCAAGTGACATGAAATTTATGTTAACCAGCTTGATGAAAGTATTTCAAATTGTGTATGAAAACAGTACAATGTACCCCATGTTTGCATTAATGTATACAGCTATCAATTAATAAAAAAAAAGAATAATATGTCTGGACAAAATGTTTGGCCATGGATACATTTAATAGCAAATATTTGAAGCCTACTAGCTCTTTGAAGGAATTATATTGTCAAATAATTTCTAAGTTTGATATGTGGCAACTCTGGCTATTAAATCTGTAAATAGTTAAACTCCTAAAAACTCCCTGAGCTCAATAGGAAGCTTGTCCTCTCCAATTCCATGTCACATGACTCCAGGGAGAGAGAGAGACAAAGAACTTTCCAGAGGGCAGATAGAAGAGTGATGGAAAGTCATGGGTAAGGAAGTTCCTTCTTGAAGAGAGACCAGGTTTGCTCTCCAGGAAACTTCTTCCATTCTCAGGAAAGAGAAATGTTGTGATTTCTGCTCAATTGATCGTTTTCTACACACCTGTGACTGTTGTATGTATGTCTGTCTCTGCTTTCAAAAGTTCTTAGATGTGATACCTGTCACCCCACGGATCACTAGGGCTGTTGATTCAGCTAATCTGGTTGGCGAGGCAGGTGTGCTCTTCTATCCTCACCACATTGTGTGCTGCCCCCCCTCAAGTGCACAAAAAGTGGAAGTAATGCAAGTGTTCAACAACTGATGAATGGATAAACATAATGTGGTATATACATATGATGGTATATTATATATTCCATCCATAAAAAGAAGTTTGTATACATGCCACAACATGGATGAATCTTGAAGACATTATGCTAAGTGAAATAAGCCTGACATAAAAGAACAAATACCATATGATTTCATTTGGATGAGGTACCTAGAATAGGCAAACACATGGAAAAAGAAGGTGGGTAAGAGTTCATAGAGGTTGAAAGAAGAGCGAGGCCAAAGTGGCAATTTTTGTGTGTCACATATATTTTACTACAATTTAAAAAATTGGGGAAAAAATTATTCTGTAGGTTTTCTGTAAAAGAAAAAAAAATGTCCTTCTGGGGAGTTGTGGTCAGACTTTGCTGGCACTTGTGATACCTTTTACCCTTTGCTTTCTTCCTGCCTTGGAACTAGGACTCAGTTCTGGAGGCTGATCATCCATCTGGTTATCATGTCTAGGAGAGCTGAAAATAAAGTACAAGAAGTCTTTGTCCCTAATGGTGCTTGGAGTCACCATTCCAAGCCAGGACTATTTATCTCTAAAATTCTTAATAATACATGGCAAAAATAGATTCTTTAACCTGTTTCACCCCTCTTCAAGTTTAGTAAATGAATACACTTCCCTATATACAGATAAGGAGAAGTGAAATTAGAGACATAGTCTAATGTTCATGAAGCTTCTAGTCAGTTAATAGAAAACCAACTCAAAGACAAACCAGAGTAATCAACCAGCATTTGTAATGCAAAATTCCAAAGGAGATAGGCTTAAGTATATCTGGATTTGGGACCTTAACAACTGCTTTCAGTACCTGGCTCTCTTCATCTCAGCCCTTTTACTGAACATTCTCCATTCTCAGTTGGTTTTCTTCTCAAAAACCAAGAGCTCCCAGCTTGTGTCCTACCAGCAGAATAATTCCAGAAGAAAGAGTACATATTTCCACCAAGAGTTCCAGTGAATATCTTGGAGCTGGTTTCTCATCAACTCATTTGGCTCATATCCACTGGAACCAATCACCATGGGCAGAAAATGGAACTCACTGATTTTTAGGTTTTTCTATCTCCAGACACATGGGGAGGAAAATCAGCCTCATTTTAATCCATGTAGACTGAGAATAGGGTAAAAGGATGATTCTTTAGAGCCATGGTCCCCAACATTGTTGGTACCAGGGACCAGTTTCATGGAAGACAATTTTTCCACTGACCAGGCGTCTTGAAGGAGGATAGTTTGGATATGAGTTTGCAAGCAACAGATTTATTATGGTTTCTGTGCACACAAACCTCTTTGCTAATGATAATCTGTATTTGTAGCCACTCCCCAGTGCTAGCATCACCGCCTCAGCCCCATCTCAGATCATCAGGCATTAGATTTTTATAAGGAGTGCACAACCTCGATCCCTCATATAAACAGTTTACAATAGGGCTCACACTCCTATGAGAATCTAATGCACTGCCTTCTGACAGGTGGTGGAGCTCAGGTGGTGATGCTAGTGATGGGTAATGGCTGTAAATACAGATGAAGCTTCATTCAGTTGCCTGCCACTTGCCTCTTGCTGTTCAGCCTGGTTCCTAATGGACCATGAACCAGTACTAGTCCACAGCTCAGGGTTTGGGGACCACAACTTCAGAGGAAACTGAGAATACTGTTATTAGAAAAAGGATGGATAAAAAGTAGGAAGTAAAAACAAAACAGATGTTCATTGTACACTATAGGTATACAGATGCCAGATCTTGCATGGTCATTTAGCCATGTTACATCATTAAACAAATAACATCTACTTATTTGCCACATGCTGCTGTAGATCCTGAGGGTATGACAGTGAGCAAGATAGACAGACTACCTGGCTTGCAACAACTTACATTTTAGGTGCAAGAGATAACCAGTAAACATGTAACTAACCAAATCAAAAAAATATGCAGGTAGTAATAAATATTGTGAAAAAACTAAAATTGAATAACATGATAACATATGACCAATGTTGGTGGCAGGACTGCTTTAGATAGCATGGTTAGGGAGGACATTCTGAGGAGGTGACTTCTGAGTTGAGAAAAGTCAATGGTGGAGGAGGAGTCAGCTCTGAGAGGATCTAGGGAAAGTGTCCCCAGATAAGGACCAGGAATATGGCCTGTTGAAGGTCATAAAAAATAATGTGCTATATTGTACACAAGAGGAAAAAATGGTAGAGAACAAGGTCAAAGAGGTGGGCTGGGGCGAGATTATGTAGACATAGCTGACCCAGGTAGACAAAGTTTGGGTGTTATTCTTTCACAGTATGAAGCCATTGCAAGACTTCAAGCAGGAGAATAACAGGATCAGACTCACAGTTTGTAAATTTCACTTTAGCCACTGAGGAGATAAACGGACTCAATGTGGAAAGAGTGAAAGCTAGGAGATGAATTAGGAGGCTGTGGTGTTAACTTGGACTGAAGATACTGTATTGATTGACATCTTGGATGTTAAGAAATGTGATTTTTTTCCCTAAGGACCACGGGGAACATTTAGAATTTTTAAGCAAGGAGTGATGTGATAAAGTTTGCATTTTTTCAGTGCCACATCACTAGCTTGGCTGTGCCCCATGATGTAGAATTGTAGTGGAGACCCAGAAGATAGCAAAAAAATAGCAGATACCTTTGGCCCCAAGTTTTCCTGGGACATTTGTTTTTCTCCCCATGTCCTGGGTTGAGGTAAGGGTGTGGGACATGAAACTGGCCTTTCTCCAAAAACCAATCTCAGAGTAGAGATCCCCCTAAATTGTGTCCAGGACATGCTTCTCTGGGAGAACCAGGAGAAAGAACCTTTGTTCACATCTAATCCAGAACAGATTTGGGGAGAAAAACTTGGACCTATGGAAATACCAAACACTGTACATAATACATGGAAGACAGTACTGGTAGAGAGAATGGGTTTGGAGCTAGAGAAACTTGGGTTCAAATCCTAATTGCATCACTTGTGGTGTGACCTTCACACTCCTCATAAAATAAAGATAGTAACATCTTCAGTCAACAGGACCTCCTTACTGTATAATGAGGATTACACATGACAATACACGTAAGAGCTTAACACAGTGCCTGGCACATATCAAGTGCTCAATAAATGTCAACTACAGCTATAAATAAAACTATGATGCTAAAGAAGCTGACTCTTAATGAGATTTGTTTTGATCTGCCACTTGCAGAATAACAAACGGCTGACCATTACGTTGTTAATCAGTTTCCTTGAGACTTATGCACTAGGAAAACGAAATGACCCAAGAGGCAATTAGAGATTCAGAAGGTGTCTTTATTGAGAGATGAGATAAACACCTCAATAGACAACTAAGAGGCTTAAAAACCACTTTGGAAACCTTCCTAAAATCAGTGAAATAGGAAGCAATTTGGGGATTTTCTTGTCAGCTTGGAACGCTGTCCAAAGCCTCAAAATTGAAAACAATAAGCATGAAATAGTCCAATATCCAGAGCTAAAGAGCTACCACATGACTCTCCAGAGAATAGGAAGAGATGACCAAACAAGTCTTGTCATCCTCATTTTGACAACTCTCATCTAGGCCACATGGACTGAAAACTCGAGTTCAGTAAGATGGGGGAATGTCTGGGGGAGGAAGGTGCTTTACATTTTCTTATCCCATCCCCTTGGAGGAGGAGGAGGGGGTGGCTTTTCTCATCAAGCCAAGCCTACTTAGCTTGTTGGAGGGATTGGGGACTTACAAAGAGATCAACATCTCACTCTTTGACTGGTACCTGCTGCATTGTGGAGACTCTAGGTTGGCACCTACAACAGAGCAGTGAGTTGAGTAGAGCACCATGTGGGAGTGCCAGGGAGAAACTGGCAGAGTGTTATCTGGTGTTTGGGGCACACATGAACATTGAACATAGAGACTGGTGCCTGCATCCCACCTGGTGAACTGTGGTAGCATTACAGGGTGCGGAGAGAGGGCACCAGGAGGGAGCCTCCACTCCCAGGCTATGGTGTGGCAAAGATGCCCTTAGTACCAGGTGAATACTGAGGAAAGTAACTAAGCTCTCTTCATGTAGCTTTGCCCATGAGAGAACATTTGGATGCTGGCATGCAGAAAGCAGCAGCAATTTATTTATTTATTTATTTATTTATTATGGAAGCACCAATGGCACCATTTAAGTAAGACTTTCACCTCTCACCCTCTAGCACACCCAGGCACCCCACCTCCATCTCGGCCCCAGAAGAGCTAGAAACAGGAGAAGAAGGGGAAGGAGAGAACATCCCAGCCTCCTCCCTTTCCCACTGTTAAAGGCTCTCCACTCATGGCCAGGCTGGGAATGGATGAAGAGAAAGGCTATGAATTGAATGAGAAGTTGTAGTTTTGTTTTTAACTGAATTGAATTTTAAAAATCTTTTTGTTATGAAAAACTTCCAAACATGGATGAAAGTTGGCAGAGAAGTAAAACAAATGAATGCCCTTGTACCCATCAATGGCTGCAAAAGTTATTGTCTCATGGCCAAACTTGTTTCATCTCTGTGCCCTATTAACTGGCCTTCCCTGCTGTATTATTCTGAAGCAAGTCCCAGACATCAGATGGTTTCCACATTGGGCTTTTGAATGCCTGCAAGTGAGTCCTAATTATGAAAGTAAATTTCCTGACATTGAAAATGATCAGAAGACCCTGGGTTCTGCCCATTATTCATTTTGACGATCTCTAGAACATAAAGTTCCATAAGGGCAGTGAAATTTTCTATTTTGTTCATTGCTCTAGCACATGACACATAGCAGGTGCTTGATAAATATTTGTTGAATAAATGAATGAATGAATCGTTTGCTCAGAATAGACCAGCCTTACTTTACCATAACTGGAGAGGTGCTCAGATTGAGCTAAAAGATAAAAATCTTTATTTTATGGTACCCAGTTGGCTCACCTCAGTTCTGACCCAAAGTTATTCAGCAAAATGTCCCACCTTGAAGGACTGAGTAGGGTCATCATCTCTTCTGAGAAATGATTTCAGAAGTTATTCCAGATGATGTTATGGGGCTTAGCCTTCCCTAAACCCTTCTGCATGTTTAGCATCTCCAGGAGAGTTTGTAAACTCGTAGCTCATCAGTTCTTCCTAGTCAGCTAATGTTTTGGTTTGCCCTCCTGGTTTTACAATTTGCACTGAACTGAGTTGAATGTGGGCCCACATTCTGCCAGCAGTTGGTTGGAGGAGAGTAGCATCTTCCCCCTTTGATGAAGCATGCCTGCCTCAGTTTACCACAGTCCCCAGGCTTCCCTATAATCTTCTGCATGTGACATTCCTAACTCATCTGCCTGGCTCCAAAGGGACCCCTGGATGTCTCATGTGTAACACATAAAGTATAGATTCCAACAATCACCATCACTTTGTCCAAATCACATTATGATCTCATCTATGAAATCACCTGGGCCCACTGCTATTCTCTGAATAATTTGGGGGTGATTTTGTACCTTATTCAGATTTAAAAATTTTTCTTTTGGAATCATTTTTTGTCCCTATATGTTTTCTTATAAAGTATTCTACTTCAGCAAAACTTTTAATGTACCGGCATGAAGTTATACATAATATACTCTTATATATTTAATTTCTTCTCCTTAACTTTAATTTTGACTTTTCTTTTGAAGTGCATTTTCTCTCTTCTTCTTCTTGATTGGATTAAGGAAACCTGTATTTCTTTTTTATTGATCCCCAACACCCACCAAATATCCATTTTTGAGTTTTGTCTCATCCCATCCAGGCCATACTGAATATAAATATGTCAAAGTTTCAAATATATGGATGGCAGCCTTCTACAATTTCCTGTACAGAAATGGCAGAGGAATAGTTAGATGTTAGATGCCTGTGTTAGATGCAGTCAAGGTACCAGGACTCTGTCAAGATTGTTTATTAGTTTTCATTAACTTTTAATTTACTTTATACTCTTTAATCAATCTGGAATTTACATTGATGTATGTAGAGGGTTAGATGAGGATTTAATTTTCCTTTATTTATTTCTCCCAAATGTGAATCAATTGTCCTACAGTCATTTATTGAAACATTATTCTTGAACATTACATCTTTCTCCACTGACTTGTATGCCCACTGTTATTATCTAATAAATTCAGATACATTAAAGATTGTCTTGGACCTATCTATCTTATCCCATTGACTAAGTTGAAATTATTGTAACACAGTCCTCAGATCCATAGATCATATTGATTTATGTTATATTATTTACCATATTGATCTATCTTATAGTATCCATATACTATGTTTTTTTTACTATTTTTTTTTTTTTTTGAGACGGAGCCTCAAGCTATCCCCCTGGGTAGAGTGCCATGGTATCACAGCTCATAGCAACCTCCAACTCCTGGGCTCAAGCGAGTCTCCTGCCTCCGCCTCCCAAGTAGCTGGGATCACAGGCCCCCGCCACAACGCCCGGCCATTTTTTGGTTGCAGCCATCATTGTTGTTTGGCGGGCCCGGGCTGGGGATTCGAACCCGCCATCTTAGGTGTACGTGGCTGGCGCCTTAGCCGATTGAGCCACAGGCGCCGAGCCTACTATGTTTTTTAATCTCTGAAATGTTATAGTCCATTTTAATACCTACTTCAGAGTATTCCCTAATTATTCTTCATTTTCAAATTGTTCTTGGCTGTTTTGTCCATTCATTCTTTTAGATGAGTTTTAGAATCACTTGTCAAATTCTTCCCCTTCCCATCAAAGGAAATTAAATATAACAAAAATAAAATGAATTGATGGGTATTTTTATTAGAATTGAATCAATCCCATACATTTATTTAGAAAAAATTAAGATTATTAAGCAATCATTCTTCAATTCCATTTATCTGATATTATTTTAAATTCCCTTGATGAACTTTGTTATGTCTTTGTATATGTTCTGCACACTTCTAGTTACGTATGTTTCTAGATAGGGACTGTTTTATCCCTATTTTAGAAGAAAAGAAATAATTGCTCAAGTTCACAAAGCTAGTAAGTGGTGGAAAGTGGATTTGAATCTATCTCCATCTGTGGGTAGAGCCTACAGTCTTAATCACTATGCTTCTTTATTTGATATTATATTATACCTTAAAGTGATTTTAGTAATTATTTTCCAGAAATGCATTAATTTCATCATGATTTTCAAGTCAGCTAGCATAGAGTTTTTCCACTGTATTTTCACTTTCTTCTCTAACTTCTTGAATTTTGGAAGCTTGTTTTATTTAATTTGCTTTTCTTCTTTTCATTAATGGAAACTATGATGGCTGCCCTCTTTTTGCCATGTCCCCTGCTCACTCTCTCCTCTTGAACTAAAAACCTGGGTCTTCTGGGTACTGGCTTGCCCACCTCCTGTTGCTGGAGTAGACTGATCATCACTTCTGGATCATACTGCATGGTCACACAGACCAGCTCAAATTCTGAATCCCAGGAGTTGTGTGTTCAGTTGCACTCAGGGGTTACAGAGCACAGTTGTATACTGCTTGGGTGACACTGACTGGAGTCTCCGAGTCCATTCTTCTCACCTTTGTTTTGGTCCATGGAACAGCTAGAAATGATACCACCCTTTAAAAAAAACTCCACATTTTTCTTGTTCAGTGCTCTGTGGGCCCTTTTGCTCCTTGAAGGTACCTACTTTTTGCTCCTTGAAGCCCTTCTCCAAACCCTTGTTTTCTTCTCATTGTTTCTATTGTCCAAGATATTCTTTCTCCAGAATCGCATTGTGTGGCTTTCTTATCATGATTAAGGCTGTTCCTCAGAGAGGCTGTGGCCAACCACTGGATTGAAGACAGCTCCTTAATTACCATGAATCTCATCCCTTCTTTTTTCCCAGCAGTGATCGTGATCAGTGGTGTTGTTTTGATTGGTAAGGACTGAATGTCGGTGTTCTCCCAAAGTTCTGATGTTGAAGCCCCTGTTCTCAATGTGATGATAGTTAGAGGGGGGACTTTGGGCAGTCATTAGATTTAGATGAGGTCATGAAGGGGAGGCCCCATGATGAGGTTAGTGTATTTGTAAGTAAAGAAAGAGAGATGAGCTCTCTCTTCCCCTCCCCCAATGAGAGCTCAGCAAGCAGGTGGCATTTGTGAGACAAGAGAGCCCTCACTGGAGATCTGAATTAGCCGGCACCTGGTGTTGGATTTCCCAGCCTCCAGAACTGTGTGAAAATAAATTTCTCCTGTTGAAGCCAGCCAGTCTGTGGTATTTTGTCATAGCAGCCCAAGTAGACTAAGACATTTTTTACTTATTTGTTTGTTTTTTTATCACTTATTCGCTATACTGGAGTATAAATGCAAAAATCCCATCCTTCTTGTCTTAGGGCCTGGCTTAGTAAGTGGCACATTGTAGCAGCTCCATAATTACATGTTGAGTCAATGGCCCTATAAAAAAATATAAAAGCCATGCCCTTGCTGTATCCTACCTGTGTGCCTCTGGACAATTTAACTCCTTGAGTTCAGTTTCAAACCTGAAGAAAATGACAATACCATAGGATTGTTTTGAGCAAAAAAATAAAATAATATAGGTAACTACCTTCCCTTTTCACAAGGCACATGTAAAGCTCTCAAGAAGTAGAGTGGCATGAATTAACATCCTCATCATCCTGATCATTTAAATGTAAAAGCACTCTCAGAAATGTAGGTGGAAAGTTGCCCAGATGAAGCTTTGTAGGAGTCTATTCATTTTGGAGTCAAATCAGATAAGTCAAGCGGCTAATTTTTAATTTAATTTAATTTTTGCCAAGGCCCAAGGAGTGATCATTTCTTATAGAAACCAATTCACACTAACTGTTCCTAATGGCATTCATTTATTATCATCTCTCATGGTTGTAGAAATTGGCTAAGATTAGCTATGTGGTTCTTGCATAGATTCCCTCCCTTGGTCACACTTAGATGGTGGCTGAGTGTAGAGTCACCTCAAGGACTTCCATACTTGCTCATCTCATGGTTGGTTTTGGCTGTTGGCTGAGACCTCAACAGGGGTTATCCAACCAACCACCTATCCATGGCTTCTATGTGGCCTGGGTGGGCTTTCTTACAGCATGGTATTTAGGTTCCAAGAATGTACAGCAAGGCATGGAGCCAGATGGAAACCATAGTTTTTCCTAACAACCTCAAAATCATAAGGCATTACTTCTGCCACATTGTATTCATTAGAAGCCAACCCATACTCAAGGAAAGGAAGAGTTAGTGTCTACCCTGTGATGGAAGGAGTGTCAAAGAACTGACATGTCTTAAGACCATCATAGCTGTGTGCCTCTGGACATATCAAATTGAGAGAAAATTGATGGATGGATGAAATGATTCTTTAATAATCAGTAATAATGAATATACTTGGGAAGCTGAGGCTTAAGCCCAAGAGTTGGAGATTGCTGTGATCTGTGACACCATGGCACTCTACTGAGGGCAACATAGTGAGACTCTGTCTCAAAATAAACAAATAAATAAAATAAAAATAAAAATAAATAAAACTATCAAATGACCCGGAACACTGATGTCAGTTTATCAATACATTCTGTCTCCTGGTAGGCACTGTAATATGGTGATTAAGTTGTGGTTCTGGATTTACAGCCAGCTAGATTCACGTGCTGTCTCCATCACCTTTTGGCTTCATGGCTCTAGGCAAGTTCCTTGACCTCTCTGAGAAGCTTTCTTCTCTATAGAGTGGATGCAGAGTGCCAGCACGTGGGGGAAGATCTCACTATATGGTAATGATTATTGTATGCTCCACCTTCTCCCCCAAGTCCTTTACTGTTATAGGTGATTGCACCAGACAGAAGGCACGTTCATTTCAAAAGAGTGAGCATGCCTGGAGGGCACCTTGTCCTTACCTGGGCTGCCTGGGGGACTCAACTTCCACTCTCTTCCCAGTGCTTACAGCTCTCCAACGAGCCCCTCTACAGGCTGGGTTCCAGGCTGCTGGGGTGGGTGGGCATGGCAACAGCCCCGTCGCAGCCGGCGTGTGGCCAGGGACTCAGATCTGCCAGTGTGGGCGCAAACACTCTCTCCCCAGAAAAGCTGCTTGAAGGCATAGACTAAGGGAAGAGAAGATTAAAAATAAAGAGTGGTCATGTTCAGTTTTGAAATTAAAGGAGAGCTGTGGACTCAAAGGCCCTTCAATTCTCTTGCTTTAGAAGAGAAAGGTGTCAAGGTAGGGGGAAGGGATAGGGGACATCATACAGCTTCCTTTCTCCAGAACCCCAACTCAAGGAACACCCAGAATTGGGCAACTGTGCCTCACGGCTGACAGCTGTGGTCTCGCCTGAAACGTAAATGTTGCAATCGCTTTGCAGGGTTTCTGAGCTAGCAGCCCAGAGCTTATCTTCTTTGTCCCTCACAGAGATTTTAAATTCTAAATTTTTGAAAGCTTTCTAACTGGGCATTTTCTCTCCAGTGATCCCCAACATTCTGTGTCCAGCCTGCTCTCAGCATCTACATCAAATATTTTCCTGGCTCTGATAAGACATCCAGTTTGGTTTGCATCCTATTTGCTTTCCCTCCTCCCACACCATTTCAGACTTACATGTATGCACTGTGCTATGTATTAGTCAGCTATAACCTCAATCACTATCCTGGAAACCTCACAAGGGAGAAATTTCCACCTCCTAGAGAAGGCAATTAAGGGTCATAGGAACAAACTGACTTACCCAAAATGACATGGTTTGTAAACATGGCAAGGCTGGTATTTGAATCCAGGTAATTTCAGTTAGGTGTTTTTCAGTTGAGCGTGACATAAAATACACTTCAAATTGGTTTAGTTCAAGGGAAAAAAAATGATGGTGATCGATTGGCTCAAGTAACCGTAAAGTTCAGGCATGCCTGAATTCAGGGGCTCAAATTCCATCTCTCAGCACTGGTTTCTTCTATGTTGTGCCATTTTCAGGCCAGCTCTACCTTTATAGTGGCAAAGTGGTTTCTAGCATCTCACAGCCCACAGCTTACCCTGTCATAGACCCCAGTTATAAATACAGAACTTTTATTTCCCAATAGTTTTTTTTAATTTATATTTTTAATGCCCAGGGCATGCTGACTCTGGCAAGAATTGAATCACATAATCATCTCAGAACCAATAATTATGGTCAAAGGCATAAGATGGGCTTAGGTCACAGCGTTATGCTTGAAGCCTTGGGTAGGATTAGCCTCACCTGAACCACGGTAAGCAAGAATGAGGGATAGATAATATATATTACAAAGGAATATTGGGGTTCTCTTTCCAGATGGGGACATTTCTACTACCTCTGCTATTAAATACATTTACTGTCTTTTAAAAAATAAGCTTCAGAGGTCTTAAGTACCTTCCATTAAGGGTAAATAGGTAGACACAGCAAGGACTACATGGGGTTGTCCCTACAACCTTAGCATTCAGAGAAAGTTGGCTTTACATGCTGATCTTTTAGAAGACTCTCATCATTATGTCCTCCCAGAACCAATTTCCCCTTTTGACTGCATCATCATTTTCCTCTGGTCAGTCTCCCATATCTCACCACCACCCTACTCCAGGGCTGAGCAGGTGACCCAAATTTGGCAAGTCTGGTATTATTCCTCCTGCCTGATGTAATGTTAGAGATGATGACTCAAGTAGAGGTAGTAAAACTCAGTCTCAGGACATTTATTGAACTACTGGAAAAAATAACTTCTCCTAAACCCTGGGGACAATGGTTGGAGCTTCTGGGAGTCACCAAGAAAATGAAGCCATGGAGAAAATTAGATGAAGGTGAAGAGGGACAAGCTTTCTGATATTGTATGGGCTTTCTGATTTGTACTTTTAGCCAGAACAACTTGTGTTCTTTCTTTAGTTACCCACACAAATAAATGAACCTCCCCCCACTTTAAATTACTTCCATTTGAGGTGGGTTTTGTCACTTGTAACCATAAGAAAGCCTAATTTCTGGTCAGGTATTGAGTTCCAGGAGGGAATAAGGGAGAAGGACACCCCTTATATTTAGCATGGATGGGGAGGGATGCATGGTCCTCTTATCTCAGGGTGCAGGGTGGGTGCCTGCCTGTGAAGTGTCACAGAGACATCTTGGTAAGGCTCAATCCTAGATCTTGACTCTTTAGGCACTGCCTGGTCATGTGGTCTTCTCTTTGGAAACTCTCTGGAAGTTTATTTCATGGCTGAGCTGCAATTAATCCCGTTTCTCAATTATTCCACATACCTTAGTGGAAGCCATTGTGGAAGAAACAAAGTACCCAAGCTTTAGGGTCTGATAGACCTGCAATCAAGCCTTGGCTTGGCCACTTAGCAGCTGTACAACCTTCATCAAGTTGCTCAGCATTTCCGAGACTCAGCCTTTCACCTATGAATGGGTTTGATGATCACATCCAGCTGTTAGAGTTTGTGTGAGGCTAAAATGAACTTAACACTGGTTGGTACCTAGAAATAACTCAATAAGAGAGTGATTGTCATCATTATAAAGCAAATGACTTTAACCCCTCCCCCCCACCAATGCTCAGTTTTGTCTGTAACTTAATTCAAAATCTCTCTTTCTCTGTTACATCCTCTCTTGCTCGTGAGCGTTTTAGCAGTGGATATAGCCACACATGATTGATGTTCTCGACTGATTCATGAGCAAAGTGTAACTGTTAAGTGCATAGACTCAGGATCTGGACTGTTCTCATTCAAACCCTGCCTTGATAGCAGCTGTGTGGTCTTGGGCAAATGGAGCAAATGGCTCTACCTCCCTGTAGTAGAATTTCCACATGAAACAGGGATGATAGAAATAGTATCTGCCTCACTGGGATTAAGTAAATTGATATTTATAGCGTCTTTAGAACAATGAATGGCACGTGGTAAGGGTTAGTCATCATCTATGTGTTTAATATAGTGCCACATTAACTACGCATGAGTTCAGTGGTCGAGTCCTCAATTCTGGTGAACAGAAGCCACTCTTTGTGCGTGCCAAGGCTTTGCTGAGTTCTGATTGCTTAGACTCTGTTGTGGTCCTGCTAATCCCAACATCACTCAGCATGCACACCCTTGTAAATACACATTTTAGTGACAGCTCTGTGTGGTTTTTTAAAAAAATTGATTTATAACAAAACTTTTTTTTAGTAGCTTGCTTTGATAGTCTCGCTCTACCACCTGCTGTTTTATCTTGGGCAAGTTACTTAACCTCTCTGAGCTTCAGTTTCCTCAGCTGTAAAACAGCAAAAGCAAAAGTATCTACTTCATAGGTTGTTGTGAGGATTAACTGAGTTATTATGGCAAAGCCCTAAGAATAGGGCTTGACACTAAGTGTTAAATTATTGTATTATAAATTATAATATCTAGTTGATATATCTGCAAGTGGAATGACCCTAAATACCCTTAGAATTATTTTTAAAGAGTTGAAAATGCATGTCTATTGATCTTGTAAATTGGGGCTTTAAGCTGGCAGCCTATCTGAAAGGTACATACAATGGAAATATTTGTTGGCACAGCCTAGCATTTCAAAAAACTAGAATTCATGGCACATTATTTTTTATTGCACAGATGGGGTCTCGCTACATTGCCCAGGCTTAGGAATTCAAGACATCCTGACTGCCTCAGCCTCCCAAGTAGCTGGAACTATAGGCATGAACCACTGTGCCAGGCCAATGGTTCAGGTTTTAAAATCAGGACATTTCACATAAAAATCTGGTTTCCCAGCTTCTCTTAAGGAATGGGAAAATACGGCACTGTCGTGCTGTATTCTTGAAGACTGTCACTTGGAAAAGATACAGCAGTGGCTGCTCACTTCAGACAGGACAGGTATTCCCCATGTCAAGAACTCCTGCTTCAGGCCAGGCATGGTGGCTCACACCTGTAATCCCAGCACTTGGGAGGCCAAGGTGGGTGGATTACCTGAGCTCACAGGTTCCAGACTAGCCAGAGCCTGAGCGAGACCTCGTCTTTAAAAATACCTGGGCATTGTAGCAGTTGCCTGTAGTCCCAGCTACTTAGGAGGCTGAGGCAAGACAATCACTTGAGCCCAAGAGTTTGATGTTGCTGTAAGTTATGATGCCACGACACTCTACCAAAAAAAAAAAAACAACTCCTGGTTCGCAATACTCCAATTTTTTTTCATTCATGGAATGCTTTTCACATTTACCTCACCTGCCTAGCTCCTGTAATAATGAAAATAACAACTAACACGACATAGAACATTCTATGTTCCAGGCACAATCTCAATCTCCCCAACAATCTTAAAGGAGAAGTATTATCATGGTCCCATTTTAAGGATGAGAAGATAAGGAAGGGTTAAGTAGTATCTCAAGATTATTACCAGGGAGTTGAAGACCCTGGATCCAAAATCTGGGCTCTCATCACTGCACTATACTCTAGAGCAGGGGTCCTCAAACTTTTTAAACAGGGGGCCAGCTCACTGTCCCTCAGACTGTTGGAGGGCCGGACTGTGGGGCCCGGGACGAGTCAGCTGCTAAGAAGCACAGGCAAGGGCGGCAAAAACACCTGGTGGGCCAGATAAGTGTCCTCAGCGGGCCGCATGTGGCCCACGGGCCATAGTTTGAGGTTGCCTGCTCTAGAGCTGTGGTCCCCAACCTGCTGGGCACAGAACCTCTGTGCATGGCCTATTAGGAATCTGGGCCACACAGCAGGAGGTGGGGTGAGCAAGCCAGCAGGTCATCTGGATTTACAGCTGCTCCCCATCACTCGCATCACCACCTGAGCTCCACCTCCGGTCAGATCAGTGTCAGCATCAGATTCTCATGAGAATGCAAACCTTCCTGGAAACTGTGTGGATCTAGAGTATACCCTCTTTATGAGAATCTAATGCCTGATGATCTGAGTTGGGGCTGAGGCGGTGACGCCAGCACTAGGGAGTGACTGCAAATACAGATTACCATTAGCAGAGAGGTCTGACTGCACAGACACCATCATAAATCAATTGCTTACAGACTCATATCCAAACCATACTGCCCCCTCCAGACATGGATAAATTGTCTTCCATGAAACTGGCCCCTGGTGCCGAGAATGTTGGGGACCACTGCTCTAGAACAGTCTCTTTATTCCTACTCAGGCAAAGCTTTCTGCAATTGTATAAATAAAATGGACACATGTTCCAGGGTGTGCATCTCCAGTTTTCATTGTCATGTTGGTTAAGAGGCCTTAGTTGTGGATGCCTAGGGGGAATAACTTCAGGAATCAACCACCAAATTTTCCCTTTTGCCTCAACATTCCCAGACTCATCCCTCATGGACAAAGATAGTCCTACCCAGAATAGAAGCTCCTGCTAGAATCCATTGAACTTGGAGTAAGGATCTCTTCCTACCATGGAACCTGCCCAAATGAGCCTCTGAGCTGCAGGGCAGAAAGGACAAACCCATCCCCAGAAGTTGGGGCATTCTGCTCATCTTGACAACCAGAGACGCAAGCCTTCCTAGGTGACTGTAAACTGTCAATTGTACTCACTTCCCAGTCACCTTGACTTGGGATGACATGTCCCTATACTAAAGGTGTTACACACTACAGACATATATTACCTGTGTCCCTTCTTGAGAAACATAAAAAACTTACCATGACCAGAAGATTCCACTAAGCCCCTAAAGTGTTGATTCTTTCTTGATTAAGAAATCCCTTCATTTTCTACACAGCTCTTCTAGCAAGAGTTTGTCAAGCTTTCCTTCCTGAAGTCTGTATTATAAAAACAAGACATTTTATTTTCCTTTTCCAATTATAAAATTATATGATAATATTTGAAGATGTTTCAAAATATAACTCACCCCCTATTCCAAAACCTGGAGAATCACTGGTCTATGAGTGATTCTCGTAGATTTTTAAAAGAACGTCTTTACCCAAATGGTAGGTTTTGAGATGATGCCTGACGGCTGCTATCAAATGCTTAACATTTGAAAATAAATTCACAAAACACAGAAGAGGAACAGATGGTCCATGTGTTTTGTCCATTCTCTGTAGCTTTCCACCACTCTCTGCAGCATCAGACAAGAAGGAGTTTGAGCCAACCCCAGGTGGGCGTATTTCGAGGGGGAGGCGAGCTGTCCCCAGGCTTGAACCATACAAAGCAATGGTTATCTTCAGGGGCCCTGCAGGAGAGCTGCCCCCACAGAGATGGGGTCCTTACTCCTTATTCCTGCTGGTGGGGAAGGGGTGTAGAGGCACCAGGGTCTTCTGGCTTTCCAAGTAGACTCTTTAGTTTCTTTTCATCTTGTTTCCTGGGACAATTGGGAGTGAGAGTCTGTCCTCGGGAGTGAGAGTCTGCACTTACCTGGTGGTACCCCAATATTGTGGGGTTTGCTTTCAGGATCCCAGGTTGGTGAATTTAACAGCAGTTGGGGAAGGCTCTGGGCTATGATCTGTCCATATCAGGTGTATTAGTTTCTTGTGAATACTATAACAAGTTACCACAAGAGTAGAAATGTGTCCTCTCAGTTCTGCAGACCAGAAGTCTAAAATCAAGGTGTCAGCAAGGCTCTACTCTCTTTGGAGCCTCTGGGAAAGGTGCCTCTTCCAACCCCCAGTGGCTGCTGCCTCCCTTAGCTGGGGGCAATATCTCGTTCTCTCTGCTTCATCTTCTCATTGCCTTGTTTTCTGTGTGTCTGTTACCTCCCTGTCTCCCTTACAAGGACACTTGTGATGACCTTTTGCCACCCTGCCTCACAAAATCTAGATGATCTTCATCTCAAGATCTTCAATTTAGCCTTGGCCTAGCACAGAGGTTAAGGCACCAGGCACATACACTGAGGCTGGCGGGTTCAAACCCGGTCCAGGCCTGCTAAACAACAGTGACAACTACACCAAAAAAATAACCAGGCATTGTGGTAGGTGCCTGTAGTTCCAGCTATTTGGGAGGCTGAGGCAAGAGAATCGTTTAAGCCTAAGAGTTTAAGGTTGCTGTGAGCTGTGATGTCATAGCACTCTACCAAGGGTGACATAATGAGACTCTGTCTCAAAAAAAAAAAAGAAAGAAAGAAAAGATCTTCAATTTAATTACTTCCGAAAAGACTCTTTTTTTCTGAATAACATTTACAAATGACCAGATTAAGACTTGATATCTTTGGTGGCCTTTATTCAGCTTCCTGCACTAGGTTTCCTCACCATGACCGAAGCCCTTATCTTATCCCACTTTTTCTTCCTTCCAGGTCAGGACTCTTCCCTTCAGGAAAGCCACACAGGCCTGGACAGACTAAAGCTAGCTCGGCTGGTTGAAGGAGCATGTGGCTGGGAGTCAGTAGAACCAGCTGGGCTGGGTGAGTTCAAGTAAGTCACCAGACTCTTCTGTGGGTTTTTTCTCTCACCTCGTACGGATGGCAGAGATCAAGGTGCACTATCGCTCTCTCAGCACTGTTGCAATGTCTTGCATTGCTCTTCCTGCCCTCCCTTTTATCTTACAAACTACATTCTCTAATACAAATCAGATCATGGTGACCCTTTGTTTGCAGTCTCTGTGGGTAGACAGAATAAAGGCCCTCCATATATGCCCATTTCCAAATCCCTGAAATGTGTGAATATGGTGCCTTACATAGCAAGAGGGACTTCGTGGATGTGCTAAGGATCTGAGAAGGGAAGATGATACTGGATTATCTGAGTGGGCCCAACATAATCAAAAGGGATGCAAGAGGGTCACAGAGAGAAAAGATACCATAATGGCATTTGCAGAGGTTGTAGGATGCACTTTGAAGATGGAAGAGCCAATTAGCCAAGGAAGGCTGGGAAAGGAAAAGAAATTGATTCTCCCCTAGAGCCTTCAGAAGGAATCAGCTCTGCTGCTCTAGTCCAGTGAGATTGATATTGGACTTCTGACCATAAAATAATAAGTCTGTGTTCTTTCAAGCCATGCAGTGGGTGGAAATTTGTTACAGCAGCAACAAGAAACTAATACAGTCTCCAAGAGATTCTTATTGAACTTAGAACAAAGTCAATCTTCTCAGCAAGGCCCATAAATGCTCACATGATCAGGCCCTTAATTCCTCTTAGAAAGGGATCTCCCACCATTTGGCTTACCATTTTTCAGCTACATAGTTCTACTTTCTGTTCTTCAACAGGCCAAGCCTCAGATTCCTGCCTTTGCTGTTCCCTCAGTCTGAAATACTTTGCTCTGGCTCAAACTATCAAATTATCAAGAAAGTCTTCCTTGTCCATGTAGTTTAAATAGCTCACAACTCAACCATTCATGACAACCCCTGCCATCGCCATGCCACACCCTGCTTTGTTTTATTAATATCATGTATTGCTATCTGCAGTCACGTCATCCACTATATTTCATTTATATTCTTCCTACAACATCTGCTGCTTGAGAAATGGGCCCATTCTTTGTTTCCCATCCAGAACAGTCACTGGTCCTAAAGAGAGATTTGTTGAATGAATGAATGGATGGATGGATGGATGGATGAAATACACCTTCTGTATCTCATGATTGCTTTCTGAAGGCATGGGCTACCAGACAAAGGTTCAGCCCTTATAGTATTATGACAATGAGCAAATCACCCTCCAGCCAAGGTCTAAGGCATGAAATAGAAGATAAGATTTCAAAGTGTTTTCTTTTCATTTCTCTCTTCAATCAGCATTTCTTCCCCCCTAACATAATTTTCAAATATTTCCTCTTTGCTCACCCACTTCCCCTGTTAAGTCCTTCACTGGGTTCTGTCCACTTAAAACTAGCAGGATTTCCTGAAGGTGCTCTTGGGATCAAATACTCTCAGGGACTCCTCATCTAAAGTTTCCTTTTGACTCTCTGCTGCTTAACCAGGGCAGAGATGCAAATAAAGGGTTCAAAGAAACTCCTCTTTTGAGACCAAGGACCCTTAAATATCATGGGCTTAAGGGAATACTAATTTCTGTTCTGTTCATGAGGGGCACAAATCTTTAGGTCAAAAAAATCATTTTCATCTGAATTAATTGTGTCAGTCTGAACACCCACACCAGCTCAGAAACAGTCAGAGGAAGGATAATAACAGTCCCCTGTCCTCAGCTTCTCTTCACCTCTAAGGAAAAGGGTTGATCTGCTTGGTCAAGATTGATCATGTTAATTGGACACAGTGCTTTGACACCACCCTCTCCGACTCCAGCCCATATTATCTGGTAGACAGCTTCTGACATGGTTTCCAATAGTCTATGCCTTGCCTGTTTATGCCCTTGTATAATTCCCTCACCCCAAGTATGGGATGGACCTAATGACTTGCTTGTAATGAGCAAAATATAGCAAAAAGGTTATAATATCACTTCTAGGATTAGGTTACAGAAAAATAGAATATCCATTTTACTGGTATTCTCATTGCCTTGTTAGCTTATATACTTTGAGGAAATGAGTTTCCATTTTGGAAGAGCCCACATGGCAACAATTGAGGCCAGCCTCTTGCCAAGAGACATTGAGGAACTGAGGCCCTCAGCCCAATAGCCTACAAGGAACTAAATCCTGGCAATGACCATGTCAGTGACTTAGAAGAAGGTTCTTCTCTAGATGAACCTTCAGATGAGACCATGGCCCCAGCCAATACCTGGACATAGCTTATGAGAAACTCTGAAGCAGAGAACCCAAATATGCTATTCCTAATCCACAGAAAATGTGAGACAATAAATATTCTGCTGTGTTTTGGGATAATTTGTTAACAGCCATAGAGAACTAACAACTCACATGGTACCTAAGAATTCTCTATGCAATCCAACCCACCTTAGGATTAAGACTGCATGTTGAAATATACAGCCAAGTTTTCAAATCATAATAAACTTTTTATTTGGTAGACATTGTCCTATATGCATTTATTTCTTTCTTGGACCTTGTGAGAAGTTGTCACTGGTTGAAAACAGAACTAAATGTTCTTGCATCTTTTGTCCAAATATCATTTAAATCTCACCCTGACATCTGCCCTAATTCAGGCAGGCCATATGCCAGGGAGACTAACATTTATGGGACAAAAATCCATAGTAGATGGAGTGTGATTCACTATTGGGCAAGGCCTTTAGAGCTCCAACCTTTATTGTTTTTGAAAATTGAGATTGACTTTTGGAGCCAGCATTGCTTGTCTAGGAAGTGGTAAGCAATAGAATTTCGTGTGGGTCGAGGTAGTCTTATATCAAAATGAGCAAAGAGGTCATTTAGAACCAGATATTGATAGGTGGTACTGGATTTAGTTCCCATTTATCTTGCTTTGCTTTCCTTCATAATTTCACCAATATCTCAGCTTGCAGAGGTTAGAAAAGAAGTATGACAGGAATAAGATCTGAGGGTTTGAGATGTTTGTCCTTATTGGTCTGAAGTGCTTATACCATCAGCTCTCAAGTTAGTTCCAGTTATCCAATTGACTAGCCCAGACTCTGCTATCATGTCTTTGTGTGTTGAGATTAAAAAGCCCAACAGCTGGAAAGCCCAGAATATTCCTGGAGATGTCTTTCCCATCTTTCTTATTTCTTTGGTACTCCAGTGATCATCTGACCTTCCAACTGATGGAAGATACATAGGTTAAGTCCATCAGAGATAAGCTGAGAAGGCGCCAGACCAGAAAAGCCACCACTATAAACTGAATAAATATTTCTTTAAAAGAAAGGCATTGAGTTGTGAAGTGGTTTGTTGATCAGTGTAAGATAACTGATGTAGGCTTACATCATGTAAATGTTTCCACCAACTCATCTTTTTGGATTTTGAGCCCCTAAAGGCAAAGGACTAACTTGTCAGAAAGTCTAGTTCAAGCTGTTGCCTTGGGTGATGACCTTGGCTATGAAACAAGGGGACCCCTACAGACCACAGCAGTGACAAGCAAATCACTCCCTTAATTGTTCTCTAGTATTGACCTGTGTCTCATACATCGCAAGCCCCAAAGAACCTTTGAGGTGGCCCAAAATACTCATGCACAGAGAATTCACCACTGTGGTTTGTCTCCCAAGCATATATCCTCTTTGTCCACGGACAACTTCCAATTTTGTGCAGAGAGCGGTCTTTCACCCATTCCCAGTTCATGTGTTTTGGTGGTGCTCTACCACTAGCTGCAGCTCATGGCACAGCTTCTAAGATGGTCCCAAAGATCCCCCACTTCTGAGCAGTATCACCTTGCATAATACCCTCTCTTAAGCATGGGCTGGACTTGCCAACTTGCTTCTAAAGAATAGAAAACTACATCATGATGGGATGTCACTTCTGAGATTAGGGTACAAAAAGACTGTGGTTGGCTCAGCGCCTGTGGCCCAAGTGGCTCAGCACCTGTGGCTCAAGGCACCAGCCACACACACCTAAGTTGGCGGGTTCGAATCCAGCCCAGGCCCGCCAAACAACAATGATGGCTGCAACCAAAAAATAGCCAGGCACTCTGGTGGGTGCCTGTGGTCCTAGCTACTTGGGAGGCTGAGTTAGGAGACTTGCTTGAGCCCAGGAGTTGAAGGTTGCTGTGAGCTGTGATGCCACAGCACTCTACCCAGGGGGACAGCTTGAGGCTCTGTCTCAAAAAAAAAAAAAAGACTGGTTTCTGAATTAGGCACTCTCATTTGAATCTGGCTTAGGGGAAGCCGGCTCCCATGTCCACAGGCAGCCCTATGACAGACCTGTGAAGTGAGGAGCTAAATAAAGCTCACAGCATACATGTGAGCTAGCTTGGAAGTACAGCCCACCTTCCTCTAGTTCAGCGGTCCTCAACCTGTGGGTTGCGACCCCTTTTTAACAATAAAAATACACTGTGGCATTAGGAAGGTTGAGAACCACTGCTCTAGTTGAACCTTCTTCATATGTGACTGCACTGCTGGCCAACAGCTTGGCTGTATCCTCATGAAAGCCTTGCCATCAGCTAAGGGGTCCTCAAATTTTTTAAATTGGTGGCCAGTTCACTGTCCCTCAGACCATTGGAGGGCCGGACTGCAGGCCCCAGGACAAGTCGGCTGCTAAGCAGGACAGGCAGCAATGGCAAAAACACCCAGCAGGCCAGATAAATGTCCTAGGTGGGCTGCAAGTGGCCCGT
>CAUYQV010111015.1:0-10304 GCA_963574575.1 Galagoides demidoff
TGTTGGATCTATTAAGTATAGAGTATAAATGTCTTAACACAATAATTAAGTAAATGAAGTGAGGGATATATTAATCAGTACGATGTAAGCATTCCAAATTGTACATGAAATCAGCACATTGTACCCCATAAATGCATTAATATATACATGATCTACCTCTTTACGATTTAATAAGAGAAATAAATAAATAAAACAAATCTAGGAATGTATTATAAAAATAATATATCACAGCCAAGTAAAACTTAGCCCCAAAATATGAAGATGGTTTACCCTTAGAAAATTAACTCAGAAGAAATATATTTCAACAAAAATGGTGAAGGTTTTTAACAATTCAAGCTTCTTTGGATTTTAAACATGTTTAGCAAACTAAGAATGGATGGAAATGTACTTTTGATATATCAGAAATCTTCCACAAAAATCATACTTAATAATTAAACATTAGAATCATTCCCATTAAAATCAGAAACAATACCTTCTTTTCTTTTTTTTTTTTTTTAGGACAGAGCCTCAAGCTGTCCTCCTGGTTAGAGTGCGGTGGCATCACAGCTCACAGCAACCTCCAACTCCTGGTCTCCTGCCTCTGCCTCCCAAGTAGCTGGGACCACAGGCACCCACCACAATGCCTGGCTATTTTTTTTGGTTGCAGCCATCTTTGTTGTTTAGCAGGCTCAGGCTAGATTCAAACCTGCCACCTTAGGTGTGTGTGGCTGGTGCCTTAGCCACTTGAGCCACAGGCACCAAGCCAATAACTTATTTTCAATATTATATTTTTGATCATAGTCAGTGCAATGGGATAGGAAATAAAGAAGAGAGGTACATATACTAAAGAGGGAAAGACAAAAATGTCAATAGGATTGTTTACCTAGAAAATCTAAAGGAAAAAATAATATGCAATTATAACTAATAAGTTCAGCAAGGACAAAAGAAAAAATAAATGAAGTAATTTCCATCTTATTTTGTTTATTTATTTATTTATTGAGACAGTGTCACTACATTGCCCTCGATAGAGTTCCTGGCATCACAGCTCACAGCAACCTCAAACTCTCAGGCTTAAGTGATTCTCTTGCCTCAGCCTCCTGAGTAGCTAAGACTACAGGTGCCTGCCACAACGCTGGCCATTTTTTGTTGCAGTTGTCATTGTTTAGTAGGCCCAGGCCAGGCTCAAACTCGCCAGCCTGGGTGTATGTGGCCGGTGCTGTAACCACTGTGCTACAGGATCTGAGCCTCCAGTCTTATTTTAAATCAAAGAAATATGAATTAATGTCTAAGAAATCATAATCATTTTTAATTCTTTTTCTTTATATTCATTTCAGCCCAGGTTCTAATCCAAGATTATAATTTTTAAAAATTTATTGATACAATGTTTTAGGAAGAGATTTAGAAATGGAACTAGAAGGAGATCTATACCTTTGGCTTCTCTATCCTAAAGAAATATTTCAATACATATAAAAAATGCATTAAAAAGTCCACACATAAATTATTTTTATAGAAAATTCTGGAAAAAATCTAAAGGCCCAATAATAGAGGGAATAAGTTGACTGAAGAATCATATATTCATTTAAGGAAATATTTTTATCATTATGAGATCTTTATAAAGTCTGTAACAGTAAAAGATCAAGACAATTTTTATGCTCTACATGCATGATAACAACTGTGTAAAAATGCATTTGAAGAAAAGTGTCACAGGAAGTGTAGTGCTGGGTGGTGCCTGTGGCTCAAGGCATAGGGCACCGGTCCCATATACCAGAGGTGGCGGGTTCAAACCTGGCCCCAGCCAAAAACGGCAAAAAAAAAAAAAAAGGAAGTGTAGTGCTATAAAGAACTCAAGACTCAGCTCAGCACCTGTAGCACTGTGGTTACAGTGCCAGCCACAAGCACTGAGGATGGTGTGTTCAAACTTGCCTGGGCCTACTAAACAACAATGACAACTGCAACAACAATAACAAAAGAAAATAGCCAGCATTGTGGCTGGCACCTGTAGTCCCAGCTGCTCCCGAGGCTGAGGCAAGAGAATCGCTTAGGCACTCTACTGAGGGTGACATAATGAGATTCTGTCTCAAAAAAAAAACCCCTCAAGACTCTCAAGTAGGAATATGAGTCTTCAAATCCTACCACTTTCTAGTTTTATGACTTTGGCCAACCCATCTAATTTGCTTCAGTTTCCTTACCTGTCAAATAGGATTTCACAATAGTAGATGTCCCATTAAGTTTTTATGAGAACAACTGAATAGATACCAGCATAGGTCTATTAACAGTGATGTTAACATAGTGAGCGCCAATAAACGTTAATGCATATGAATGCAGTAAAGTGCTGATAGGCATTGTGTAAGAATGATGAGATACTGGGCATTTTCTTCCCTGTTTTCTAAATTTTCTATAATGCTATTCTTGTTTAATAATGGAAATATTTTAACATTTAAGAAGTTATTTTAAAAGGAAGCCTTGTTTCTAATCAAGGCTAATCCCTCCTCTTGCGCTTCATTCCATTCCCTCCTGCTTATCTAGGATCTGGTTTCACCCATTTTCTTTTTTGTGTTATCTCAAATTCCTCTAATGGTATGCTATGTAAGTAATAAGATTCCTAAGTGGAATCTTTACTCCTTTCTCTTCACTGTCACTTTTTTTTTTTTTTGAGAGTTTCACTATGTCACCCTCGGTAGAGTGCAGTGACATCACAGCTCACAGCAACCTCCAACTCTTGGGCTTAAGCGATTCTCTTGCCTCAGCCTCTCAAGCAGCTGGGACTACAGGCACCTGCCACAATGCCTGGCCATTTTTTTGTTGCAGTTGTCATTTCTGTTATCTGGCTTGGGCTTGGTTTGAACCCACTAGCCTCAGTGTATGTGGCCAGCATTGTAACAATTATACTATAGTCATGGAGCCTTCACTGTCACTTCTTAAAGAAAAAAAATTCAAGGCCAGGCACTGTGGGTCACGTCTGTAATCCTAGCAATGGGAGGCTGAGGTGGATGGATTGCCTGAGTGTTGCCATAAGGGTGTTGCCATGAGGGTCTCACAGAAAGTGATGTAGCAAAGAATAAGCACACTTATTGAAATTGTGTTTTAAATAAAGGTGACCATCTGCTTGCTCAGGCAAAATGGCAAGCCTTCTTTATTTACAGTTGGTTTATATAGGGAATCTTATGCATGCGTACTACACAGCAATGACCTCATTAATATTCATTATAATCCCTCTGCACATGCGCATTGGACATCAATGACTTCAGTAATCCATTTGAACATCTTGTGACTACCTGCCCTATAAGTAGTTCCTCCCTAATAATCTGATAATCCACCCAACATACACCTTTAAGAATAACCCTTTCAACATAACCTGGTTTAACATAACTTAATGAAGAACATGTTGTCAGTCATTACGTTCTTTGTTCTTATCTGATGATGCCTAAGATTATGGAGGAATAAGGTAGATTGAATACCTGCCTTTGCTGACCTTCCCAGTTTGGAGGCTGTTACTTCGAATCTTTAAGCAAGCATAAAGAAACTTCTTGGGCATACAGGAATTTGTGTGCAAACCTCTGCTCCCATGTGGGCCTTAAGTCAGGGGGGGTTTGCTGGAACCTTTTATAAGGAATTTTCAGGCTAGACTTCTCAAAAGCCTTTCATGAGCCCAGGTTTCATCTGTGCCATAAGATACCTGTATACCTTGGGTAAATTCCTCTTCTCTTGAGGTCTCTGAGCACATTTCCATTCCCGGATCTTTCAGCAAGAGACCTTCATCACTTACCACAGATCAGGAAAGGTTACTGATGGGTATCTGGTCAGTTTTCCAAAGGGCTTTTTTATTGGCCTTATAAAGTCAACCTTAATTCCTTAATGCAATCTGGACATCTCTGGAAATGCCATTCCAGCCAGAGCCTTGGTCAAGTTAGGCCCGCAATCAACCCGGCCATATGGGATTCTGCCTCAGATTCTCACAAGTATGACTGAACAAAGTCTTTTCACTGCTCTCTCTCAAACGGCTTTTTTGGCCAGAGGCATATAGGCATTTGGCCTATACCTGAGCTCACAGGTTGGAGACCAGCCTGAGCCAGGGCAAGACCTGGTCTCTAAAAGTAGCCAAGTGTTGTGGTGGGTGCCCGAAGTCCCAGGTACTTGGGAAGCTCAGGCAAGAGAATCACTTGAGCCCAGGAGTTTGAGGTTGCTGTGAGCTATGATGCTACAGAACTCCACGGAGGGTGACATAGTAAGACTCTATCTTAAAAAAAAAAAAAAAACACAGTAGCTTTCTCTAGTTCTCTTATTCCATTCACTCTTCATCATATTCTAATATGAATTGTCTTTCCACTATGTCATCATAAAAATGTTATTAATTTCCTTAATGTCCAAAGTTGGTTAATCCTATTTTCCCTTTCAGAGATGTTTTAACACTGCTGGTCATTCTACTGCACACTCTCGTCCTTATCCAGTCACATTTAGAAAGGAGGGTATGAGAAGTGGGAAGAGGACATTTTAAAATTGCCTGTGTTGAAAACTGAAAGCTGGTGTCTGCGCGTGTGCAAGATCAGATGGGAAGCTATAAACTGCAGAAACAATTCAGAAATGAGAACAGGTGTGGCCACGTAAAAACAATGTAGAAAAACAGCATCTGGGGGAAATCCAGTGAGGAAACCAGAAAGCAAAATGTGACAAAGAAAAAAGAACACAACGGGTCTTAAGGGGAACAAAACTCTGCAAACCCAGACAAGATTCTAGAGCAGTCGTGCAAACTCTTTAGCCTGAGTTTTATTCTCAAATCTCAACGTATGGAATCTTTTGCTCTGGAGTGCCTAATGATGCTTCCTTTATGCTTTTCAGTCCCACCCTCTTAGATTACCTCTATCTTCTCGGCTTTTTCTTTCTCCCATGTAATCATCTTGTCTTTGTTCTATTTATCAAATATATATTTACTAAATGACCACCACGTGCCAGATATTGTGATATGCCCTGAAGGTAAACAATAAGCAAGAGATGGTCCTTGCCATCCAAGCAAGACGTGACCTTACTAACATCTCTCTCGCTGACCACCTCATGAATGTTAGTGTCTCCCAAGACTCTCCCAAAACCTAAGCTACCTGTTCCAACGTCCTACATGTCATTTAACATATCCCCTTCCAGTCCATCTTTACTACTGCTACCAGATTACCTCTGCAAAAGGCAAATCTTATTTATTTTTACCCTTGTTAAGACCCACCATTAATCCTGTATCCATATGTTCTACCCCCGTATTTTTGGCTTTTAGATTTCCCCTACATGTTTTTTCTTCCTCTTCATTTCTCAACATCCTACCGGCTAAGCAAAATTGCTTAAATCTCCCAAAGGTAAGAAGCTTTGGTCATATGCTATGTCTTTCTTTGCCAGAAATGCTTTAATTTCATTCTTCCATCTGAGACGCACTGGCAACATATTCAGAGATTTTTTTTCCCTGGGAAGCTGAGAATACTGTTGACTCCTAGATTACTCCTCTCCACGGGGACACTAGAAATGTTCTGTCTGTCTAATCCCATTTTAAGCCCCTTCCTCAATGGAGATTTTGTTTCTGGTAATGTCCTCCTTTCCTCATGTTTATTACTAACCACAGGCCTCTTCCCCCAACAGGGATACTTCTCAAAGTTAGCTCAATAGTATGTACTCTGTTAAGCCTTTCCCATCTCCTCCAGAGTTGTATGATCTTTCCACTGAGTTCTGCATTTAAAATATACGTCCATGAAATACACATCCATAAAACTATATGTTTTTATATTCATTTAGACAGCTATATAATATTCATTTAGTTATCCATCTCTATCATTGGGGTGACTCTAAACCTAGAAGGATGGATCATGTACTTTTTATTTTATATTGTCCTGTAGTCAGCACAAATGCCACCACAAGGCTTTGCTGAGAGAACAAATAGCTCACAGACTAAAGAAAAAACTTTTCTTTTCTTTCCCATTCATAGCATGAATATTAGGACAAAAGATGTATCTCCATGTATCTGAACTCATGAGAGAGTTGAGAAAATGAAGAGTAGGGAATGAAATGAGATTTAAAAAGAGGGAAAATTCAGGAGGAACTGCTGGTGTGCATAGAAAACAAAGCTGAGATCCAGGCAAGTGCTGCAGAGAATCAGAAATCAAAGTAACACCTGATCTGGGCAAAGGACAGAGAAGCAAGGGATATCAGACTCCCAGTGAAATCTTTGTGATTGTCTCCACAAACTCAAAAAGTCTCATCTCTTTACATCGCAATAAAGACATGAATATTTGTGATTTAGTTCCCAGGGAAAATTCTAGGGAAAAAATGAAAACTTACACTTGGCCAGCAAGGTGTCCGATCAAAAAATTTCCCAAAGTATATGGGTCTGATGTGATCTGGAGATTCCACTCCTGGTGCAATGTTTCCAGCTTCCTTTTTCTCTTCAGGTTTTTGGCCAAACTGGTACTTCGGAGGTTCTATTACCAAGCCCATCTGGGGCTCTGTACCCTTAGTTTCATCTGGGTCCTCTGCTTGAGGTAGCCCAATGTCCACTTCCACAGGAGGCTCAATCTCTGTGCTTGGTTTCATCACAACACAAGTAGACTCTTTTTCTAGTTCCTGTCTTGCTTTCCTATCCAAAGAATGTTGCTTTTCCACTAATGTCTCTATCCCTTCAAGACTACCAGCCACAGAACCTCTCCTGCTCCCTACATTCTGTAGACTTCCACACACCATGCCCAAGGGAGGCTGTGTTAGGCTTCCCTGGGTACATCCTGCCAGAAGACACTCATTTCCTAACCCCATTCTTCCTGGCAACATACCCAGAGAAGATTTTGTTCCCTGCAAGGCTGAGACACTGTTGACTCCTAAATTACTCCTCTCCATGTGGGTACCAGAAATGTTCTGTCTTTCTAATCCCATGTCAAGCCCCTTCCTCAATGGAGATTTTGTTTCTGGCGATGCCCTATTTTCCTCATGTTTATTACTAACCACAGGCCTCTCTCCCCATTGGCAATCTTCTTTTCCTAATCCCACCCCGAGTCCCAACTCCATGGGAGATTGTTTTCCCATGAAAATCCTTCTATTTCCTAAATCATCCTTTCGTTCGTGGGTAAGTGCGACCTCCATGCTCTCCAGGGGAGATTTTCCCCCAGACACCCTCAGTTCTCCAGGAGCACTCATCTCTAAAGGGAAAGCTGTACCTGTCTGGAGGGAAGTTTCCAATCCCCTGGGGGGTCCCAAAACTTTGGGGTACCTCCCTTTCACGAACGAACACATTCCCACTCGGACTCCTGGACCACTGTTCCCTGCCTGCCTTTTAACACCTGACGGAGTTCACAGAGGAAAAGGAGATGGAGTCTGTTTACCCAGTTACCTAGGAAACGGGGGCGGAGCTCGGTGCACAATTCCCTCCCCGCCCATCTCCCTTTCTTGTTCCTTCTCTCTCTCCCTCCGCAGCCCCTCTTGGCGCCTCCTCTTCGTGCCTTCCTTCCTTTATTACATTTGGAGGGCAAGAAAACTTGAGCGATGTGGCTTCAGGCATTACAGTAACTTCTCTCTCTCGTTCTTCCCAAGCTACAAAGTCCTTTTAGGATGGTTTCAACCATTGGCTTCTTCCTGGCCATGGACCAGGCTCCTAATTTTACTGGTGATAAACAAATAAACTTTCTGGTGGTGACTACTTTTTTTAGGCCCTTTTTGTCTAAGTACCTCTGCAGCACATATAAGTTACTTTAGCGCTAAAAAACTGCTTTAAATTCTGGAAAGTTATGATGTTTGACAGCTATGGTATAGAAGCATGGCAAAAGTCCTTGACAACAAACACTTTCATAACTAGGCTTTAGACTGCATTTAAAGTAAATATATTACAGTTTGAGATATGTCACACCATAGTGCATATTGCTAGGCATGATGGCACATCTGTAGTCCCAACTCCTCTCTAGCAGGGGGAAGGAGGCTGGCTTGAACCTAAGGGTTCAAGAATGTTGTGAGCTATGACTACACCACCGCACTCCAGCCTGGACAGCAGAACTAGGTCATGTCTCAGAAAAATAAATAAAATAAAATAATAAAATAAAACAAATTTAAAAATGAAGAGAAAGAAAAGAAAAATATTGTGGCAAACTAAAATTTTGCTTAAGTAGGAGATTCTCTTTAAATTGGGTTTACACACGTCAGATTTTAATGAAAGTACATTTAGTGAATAGTTGTCTTGTTCTACACCTGTAGGTATATGTAACCTAGTTTAGAATTTGAATGGTAATTACAGAATTTCAGTCTTCAAGAACTCTATGAAAACTTCTTAAAGTCAAATAAAAAAAAGTGAGCAAGGGATATTATTTTACACTTATAAAAACTGCTTATTATAACTTCCTAGATTGTCAATATAAATTATTCTTCTCCCCTTAAGTTCTTAATGAGTTGATAGTGTGAAAATCAAGGTGTGTTTGTATAAGATGTCATTCAATTAATTCATTCTACAAATATGTATTGAGTCTCTCCCAACTTTGTGTCAGTGGTGGGAATACAAAGGAATATACTGGCACTCTGTATTTAATGGAAAATAATTGAGAAAAAAAAATTTAAAAGGAATAGAAATTTTAAAACAATTCAGTATAACAACTATTTGCATAGTATTTACAGTGTTTAGATTTTGAGTAATCTAAAGATAAAAAATATATACCAGATAGGTTACGTGCAAATACTCTATCATTTTAATGAGACTTGAGTATCTGTAGATTTTGGTATCCATGATGCAGGGGGCACTCAGGGTCCTGGAACCAATCCCCAGCAGCTGGGATGACTCAGGGAACTTACATTCTAGTCTTAGTGAGGACATGTAATCAGCAAGTAAAACAATCAAATCATTTCAGATGGGGCCCAGTGATTCACACCTGTTTCCCACCACTCTGGGAGGCTAAGGCAGGAGGATCCCTTGAGCTCAGGAGTTTGAGACCAGCCTGAGCAAAGTGAGACTCCATCTCTACTAAAAACAGTTAGATTAGCTGGGCATGGTGGCATGCTGTAGTCCCAGATTACCTGGGAGGCTGAGGCAGGAGGATTTCTTGAGCCTCAGGAAGCTGAGGAAATGGAACTTTAGCCTGGGCAACGGAATAAATACTCTGTCTCAAAAAAGTCATTTCAGATAACAATAAGTATTATAAAGAAAACAAAACATTCTGATGCATAAGAAAGCACTTTAGATTTGGTGGACATAAAAGTCCCTTAGGTAGGTGACATTTGAGCTGAGGCTTGAACGGTGTCCTCCAAAGACACAAGCTTTTTAAACATGAATAGCTCAAGTTTCTACAGCCTTTTTTCTCACTGCCTTGCCACCATGCCTTATGTTAGAGTTACCACTGGTTTGGCTCCAGATAGTCAAAGTTAATGTAACAATTATTACCATCTATGCAAAAATTCACTCTTCAACACAGGAAGAAAGATTTCCTGAAAGAGAGAGAAGACTATATGGGGTGTTGTGAGTAGTGTAGAGAAGACAGGTGCTGGGAATTTATAATGGGGTGTTTGGAGATTTGAGGGTTATATAAGTACTAGGAGCAATGTTTAACTTTATGTACCTTTATGACTTTATGTATCCATTTTGTAGCTTCCTAAACAAATTCGATCAAGTAGTACCATTGCCCATTCGACCCCAGTAATCTGTAGTTATAAAAAAGAAAGCACAATGGCTCAGCACCTGTAGCTCAGCAGTTAGGGAGCCGGCCACATACACGAGGGCTGACAGGTTCAAACCTAGCCCAGGCCTGCCAAACAACGACAACTAAAAAAACAGCCAAGTGTTGTGGCAGGTGCCTATAGTCCCAGCTACTTGGGAGGCTGAAGCAAGAGAGTTGCTTAAGCCCAAGAGTTTGAGATTGCTGTGAGCTGTGACACCATGGCTCTCTACTGAGGGCAACTTCGTAAGACTGTTTCAAAAAAAAAAAGAGAGAGGGAGAGAGAAAGTACATGCATATTGTGTGCAGCAATCCAACAGTAAAACTTACCTGTGGCGTTTAACAATTTATCTAAAATTACCACTGAATCATTACCAGTGCCAGCCACCACAGCAGCACTCTCCCAGGCAAATATTATGACTAACCTATAAATTACTGTGAAATACATTCATGAAGGATGTGAAGTAAAAGACAAAAATATCAGTAGAAATGAATGAGGAAGCAATACACTAGAATGATAAAATGGGGAGTTACATCAAGGAATACAGCAGTGTCTCAGGTTACAAAATCAACACCCATAAGTCAGATGCCTTTCACATACCCATGAAAGCCCAAAAATGTGCCTTCAAAGGTATAACTTAAAGCAAGAAAAATGCATACCTGCCCATTTGTGCA
>CAUYQV010111016.1:0-13213 GCA_963574575.1 Galagoides demidoff
TTTTAACACAATAACTAAGAAAATGACATGAAGGCTATGTTAACCAGTTTGATGGAAATGTTTCAAATTGTATGTGAAAACACCACACTGTACCCCAGAAGTGCATTAATGTACATAGTTACCATTCAATAAAAAAAAAGAAAAAAAAAAAAGAAACACAGTGTAATCATTTGTACCCTCATATTAATCTGAAATTTAAAAAGAGATAACACAAATAAATAAATGAATAAATATTACTTTGAAGAAAAAACATAGATAAAATGCACTTTAAACTTAAAAAAAAACAAATCATGCACATAATTGTAAAATAAGATAAGTTTTTCAAGGATTATCAAGAAAAACACTACCTGCCCACCTCACTTGAAGTGGCATCTTCCAAAAGGGAGCTGTTTTCAATTCTTTTTCTTTCTGCACTTTAAAAACTCAACCCATTCTTTCCTGGCCTTCAGATTTCTGATAATCTAGTGGGGATTTTCTTATATGTAACTTGAAGCATTTTTCTTGCTGCTTTTAAATTTTTCTTTGTCTTTGATTGTTTGATTATAATGTGCCTCAGAGAGGACCTGTTTGGGTTGAATCTATTAGGAGATCATGGTGCTTTATGGATTTGAATGTCTGTATAGCTCACAGAATTTGGGAAGTTTTTAGCAGCTGTTTTGTTAAATAAACTTTCAGAACCTTTCTCTACCTTTTCTCATCCAGTAGCATAACACTCAGTGCAAATACTTGCACACTTACCAGTGTCCCCTAAGTCCAATAATGTGTCTTCACTCTTCTTCCTTTTTTTAATTCCTCCAAGTTATTTCAAAAGACCTATTTTCAAGTTCCCCGTTTCTTTGCTTGTCCTAGCCTGCTGTTAATGCTGTAATGGCATTTTTTTTATTTCATTGGTTGAATTCTTCAAGTCCAAGATTTCTGTTTATTCCTTTTCTGTAATATCTGTTTCTTTGTTGAATTTCTTACTCAGATTATGGATTTTTAAAAAATTTCATTGAATTATCTATTTGTATTTTTTCCCCATCTTACTGAGTTTCTTTAGGATCATTATTTTGAATTCTTTTTCAGGCCAATTATCAGAGAATTATTGTGTTTTTTGGTAGTATCTTGTTTCCTTGCCTTTGTGTGTTTCTTATGTCCCTACATTGATTTTGCACATCTGATGGTGATTCACATCTTCCAAACTTTGTGGAATGGCTTTTGTAGGGGAAGACTTTGACCTGCAGATAAGCCCAAGAATGCCAATTAGGTGCGGTACAGTGGCTCTGGTTTCGTATAGGCACAGTGGTATAGTCTCTGCACAACTTTTTGTGATCAGTGTTAGTTATGATTCTAGGTGCCTCAGTGGTATAGGTTGTAGGAGTTTGTGGTGGTTTTGGTCGCTGTATAGGTTATTAGGTCAAAGACTTTAGACATCCTCCTGTCTTGTCTTCCTCATATTAGGGAGTCTTAGCCAGGGGTATCTCTTTTGGTTTTGGATCTGACATGGCTAACAAGCAGGTATAGCGGTACTGAGGTCCAGAACACAGGTTCTTAGAGTGGCTATGGAGCCAGGTTGTAGCCTTTACAACTTGAGATTCAGGTTTATTCTCCAAGGCACAAGTGGGCACAGTTGTCTTTACTATGCAGGCGTTTGTTGTGCTGAGGTGTGTTCCAGCAGCTTGGTCCCAGGGAGCTGAGTTATAGCTGTGGTTTAGACTGTGGGGGTAAGACACAACATTGGCATAGTAATTGAAAAGAAAGGATTCTCAGGTGGCACCTGTGGTTCAGTGGATAGGACACTGACCCCATATACTGAGAGTGGTGGGTTCAAACCCGACCCTGGCCAAACTGCAACAAAAACATAGCCAGGCATTGTGGCAGGCGCCTATAGTCCCAGCTACTTGGGAGGCTGAGGCAAGAGAATGTGACGCCATGGCACTCTGCTGAGGGCAATAAAGTGAGACTCTGTCCTACCGAAAAAGAAAAGAAAGGATTCTCTAGAGCAGTGGTTCTCAACCTTCCTAAGGCTACGACTCCTTAATACACTTCCTCATGTTGTGGTGACCTCCAACCATAAAATTATTTTCGTTGCTACTTCCAGTTAAGTGGGACTCTGGCTGTTTGGCCTGGAGAGTGGGTGACACAGCTCATCCAAGTTTCTCTTTCCTAGGACTTGAGTCACCATGTCTGGTTGGCCCCAGAAAGCAGGGCTACATGGGTCAGCAGATCCTCCTCATCTTGGAGGGGAGGGTGCTGGCAGGTTCAACTGCTTCCTTGTGCTGGTAGCTTGAAGTCCCCAGAGGATCGAATGGTGCCTTGGCTTTGGCGTTGGGGGGCCCGACTGCTCCAATGTGCTGGAAGCCTAAGGTGGGGATAGTATGTGTGCACGCTGTGTCTGTTTGGGGCTGGAGGGTGTTGCATCTGCTATGGAGCTGGGGGTATGACTGCTCTGGTAGTTTGAGGGTTTGAAGTTTTAGGTCTAGGAGTTGAGACCCAAAGGGAGGGTACACTAGTAGCTGAGATGGAGAGGTGGTGGTGGAGCTTGGCTTCTTAGGCAATGAGATGTAGCAGTAGCTGGTTTCAGGGATGATATGGTACAGTGGCAGCTAGAGTTCAAGGGATGCAATGGCTACTTGCCTGAAATCAGGACACACTCTTTTTTTTTGAGACAGAGTCTTACTATGTCACCTTGGGTAGAGTGCTGTGGCGTCACAGCTCATAGCAACCTCAAACTCTTGGGCTTAAGCGATTTTCTTGCTTTAGCCTCTCAAGTAGCTGGGACTATAGGTGCCTGCCACAACACCTGGCATTTTTTGGTTGTAGTTGTCATTGTTGTTTAGCAGACCCAGGCTGAGCTCAAACCTGCCAGCTTCGGTGTATGTGGCCAGCGCCCTACTCACTGAGCTATGGGCACCAAGCCAGGACACACTCTTAACAGTGGCTGAGTTTCAAGATGGCACAAAGCAATAGCTGCATAGGCCCCAGAGCAGCAGACAGGGTACATTGTGGGCTCTTTCTCTGGGGCTGTGTGGATTCTAGGGAGCTTCCTCAGTTAAGCTCTGAGCCTCTGGGGATTGCAGGAGTCTTAGTGAAGATTGCAGGTGTCCACAGTGGTTATCTTTTCCTCACAGAGAGAAGTCCTTCCTGGTTCCAAGCTGATCACGACTGTGGGATGGGGTAGTGGAGGTGAGATGTCTTCTTACCTCCTCTATGGAGACATCGTAGGTTTCTGTACTCTTTAGGATTTCTGCTGCTGCTTTGCTGTTCCCTTGTGTCCTCTTTTAGTTATTTTGGCCAAAATGTAGTTGTTTATTCATTGTTTTGTTTGTGTATGTGCGTGTGTTATGGGAGAGTGCTAGGAGCTTCTAGTCAACTATCTTGTTGATGTCACTCCGTCTTAATTAATTTGTTGCATCGATAAAACTCTGGAATCAGACATAATTCATGGCTCGCTCTTTCTTCCTTTTAATCATTCATTCCAAACAGTATCTGTAAAAAGGTTCTATAAAATTACTATTTTTAACAGATCATTTTAGTCTATAAATGACTTTATACCTTTTTGCTGTACAAAATGTGTTTCACGTGTCACATGGCTAAAATTCCTCATACTATGGAAAAGACAAATTTTGATTCTTAAACATACAATGCTGAATTTACCTGATTGACTTTGGGTGTGGGTGTGCCAAAACCTCATTTTCTATTCAGTTTTTCCTCTTTTTTTAGCACCTGGGAACAATCTGATCTGTGATTTTTCAGAAAATTGTTTTTTAAAAAGGGTTTAATGGTATAGTTACAAATCCTTAAAGAAACTGGCCATACAGAAATTCAGACTTTTTACATAATAATTATTAAATATTCTATTGAGAGAAATTTTGGCTTTTTCTACTTCTCATAAGATAGCCATTTTTTAAAGTGAGAGCTGTTTTTTTCTCACTCCAAAGGATACATATGTCCCATTTATTATTTATAATTGCTCCATTTTGTATTGTTGGGCATGATAATTGGATACAAAAATCACATACGATTCTGGTAAATTAAATAAGAAGTCTGTATATGGCTATTGTATAGTTCACAGGACTTTTTAAAAACTGGCTTTCTTTAGCATTCCCTATAGAAAGATATTGTTATAAACAATGGGTATTAGTCAACATTGTACCTCATTGATTCCTTGATGTATGGGCCAGAAGGGAAATTTGACTGTACATGAATTTGTTCAGAAAATAGATTTGTTAGTATTCTGTCTCCTGAAATTAATAAGGAAAAAGAAGAGAACAGAATGGATAGGCATCTGATATTTGTTTGCCACAGGGTATCCAGTGGTGTCTAACCTGTGGCCCAATGGGCTTCATGCGGATTAGTTGAGGCCTGTTTTGCTTATCAGTGTCAGATATCACAAAAATTATGCACGGACATTTTGTTCGCTCATCAGTTTTCATTAGTATGTGTGTTTTTAATATGTGGCCCAAGACACTTCTTTCAGTGTGCAACAGGAAAAAAAGTTTGGACACCCCTGCCAGATTTCATTTTATTTAGTTCTATTTGTATGATAATTGCTTAATTCTACATTGTGACTGTATTTTTGTCTATGCAAAAGTAAGGTGCATGCAACTAGGATTAGGAAGTAAATTTCTTTGGAAACGTTTTAATTTTATATGGGCATTATCCCCAAGAACACATTTTGACCCTACTATTTTTAGAAGTGTTACCTGTAAACTATTGAAAAGGTTATGAACAAATCTTTCTGCTCTTTTGAGGCAGGCCATGAGATTTACTGTACTATCACTCAGTTATGATTCCTGTTAGTGGCAGAATTGAGGCAGGTGTTTTACCTATATAGGCCCTCTCATTAAATCATCGGCCACCCCGTGTAGTAAGTGCTGTGTTTATCTTTCTTTTATAGAAGATGAACTTAAGGTTAAGGGCTTTGCTCAAGTTCACACATCTTGCAAGTGGCAAAACTGGGTGTGAATCTAGGTATTTTGTATTTCTAGAAAATGCTGTGACTGATTTTTCACCTTGCCTGAGAAGAACATACCTTTATTTATTCATTATTTACCTATCTGTCAATCTATCCATCTATTTTGCAGTGGAGGAGGTATAAGGTGTTTGGGAGTGAGAAAGGTTGGCAGGGGAAGAGAAGCTAATGTTTTGTATCTCTAGGAACTGACTGCTAACTTTAGTTTTAATTTTGTTTTTGTTTTAAGAGATCATTCTAAAAAGCATGACTCTTTTCTGATAGCTGTATAAAGTGAAGATGCATAAACCTTCCAGCTAGTATCATCTAATCTTATTGTTTTGTGATATTTAGTTCATAGCCATTTTCAAGAAAGAGAGCATTGTTAATTCAGTTGAAGCCCATATACCCCTCCTTGATCCCATCCCCCTTTTTCTTCCTTCCCAGAAGTACTATTATCCTGAATTTAGTTTTTGTTAGCCTAATAATGTTTTTATACTTTTACAACATAGGTATATGAATTATAGCATATAATAACATTTCCTATGTCTTTTATATATATATGGCACATTATATTCACATCTTATTAAATACAAACACACACAAATACATATATATCCTTCTTGTCCTTATTATACATATCCTCCCTTGCTAACATTGTAAGTGAGAATTGCCATTGTGGACATCTATCTTTTATTAATCTATTTTCATTGCTTTATGGTATTTCACTGTATGACTATACTATAATTTCATTATCTGTTAACCCTGTTGATGGGCATTTAAGTTTTTACTTTTTTGCTGTTGTGCATTGATGTTGACTATGACATTGTGTATGTCTCCACATACATATTTGCAAGAGTTTGTGTATGGTATATAGCTAGGAATGCAATTACTTAGTCATAGGTATGCAACATCTTTAATTTGCTTTCCAAAATGATTTTTTAAAGTTCATATATCCACCAGTAGGACACAGGAATTCATGTTACTTTAGTTGCCAATTCTTGTATTATCAAGCTTAAATATTTTTTTCTTTCTTTTTTTTAAAATTTCAGATTAACATCAGGGTGCAAATATTTAGGTTACATTGTTTTCAGTTGTAAGGTAAAGTTCATGTTGTAGTTGAGCCCTTCACCCAGAGGGTGTGCCGAGAACATCTTCACATTGTGCACATTAGGTGAGATCCCACCAATTGCTCTCCCTCCTCTCTCCTCCATCCTCCCTCCCCCCTCTTCCCGCTCCTTTCTCTCCCCTTTCCCCTCCCCCTCCTTCCTCTTCTGTCCCCCTTGCTATACTATATTTGTGTTTTTTCTTTTGTGTGGTCATGTGGTTGTTTATATATTGGTTTCATATTAGTATTGAATACATTGGATACTTTTTTCCCCATACTTGAGATACTTTACTAAGGAGAATGTGCTTCAACTCCCTCTGGATATACACGAAAGATGTAAAGTCTCCATCTTTGTGGCTGAATAGTATACTCCATGGTATACATATACCGTAGTTTGTTAATCCATTCATGGGTTAATGGGCACTTGGGTTGTTTCCACATCTTGGCAATTGAGAATTGAGCTGTAATAAACATTCTAGTGTAGATGTCCTTGTGATAAAGTAATTTTTATTCTTCTGGGTAGATACCTAGTAATGGGATTAAGGGATCAAATGGAACGTTGGCTTTTGGTTCTTTGAGCATTCTCCATAGAGGTTGTATTAGTTTGCACTCCCACCAGCAATGTAAAAGTACTCCTTTCTTTCCACATTTATGCCAGCATCTACAGATTTGGGACTTTGTGATGTGGGCTAATCTCACTGGAGTTAGGTGATACCTGTTTTGATTTGCATTTCTGTGATGATTAGGGATGATGCACATTTTTTCATCTTGTATTTGTTGCCCATTTGTCATCTTCAGAGAATTTTCTCTAGATTTTAAAGATTTAATGATTTGATGTGAGTAAAGTCGTTTCTCTTTTAGAATTAACCTTCCCACGAATACTAATAGGTTAGTAGTCTATTGACCTTTTGGTTTTCCTCTTTTGTGAAATTGTTTGTATCATTTGCTCCCCTTTTTTTAGGAGACAGAGCCTCAAGCTGTCACCCTGGGTAGAGTGCCATAGCATCACAGCTCACAGCAACCTCCAACTCCTGGGCTCAAGAGAGTCTCCTGCCTCTGCCTCCCAAGTAGCTGGGACTACAGGTGCCCACCACGATGCCTAGCTATTTTTTGGTTGCAGCCATCATTGTTGTTTGGTGGGCTGGGCTGGATTCGAACCCAGCTGGATTCAGGTGTATGTGGCTGGCGCCTTAGCCACTTGAGCCACAGGCACCAAGCCCATTAGCTCCCTTTTTAAAAATTGGATTTTATATTGGATTTTGGGTCTTTGTTTAGTAGGAATTCTTTATGCTATATACAGTGTTCTTGAATTGATCCATATCTTTGTATATAGGTGTATGTTCATTATTATAGATTTCAACTATTACATGTATGAAGACTGTCATACATTTATTCATTCTCTTGTCAATGGACATTTTTTCTTATTAAACAATATTGCAAGGAAGAAGGAAGATGGCTGACGAGAGGCAGCTTTCACCAGAGGCTCCTGTCCAGAGGGAGAGATACTGGACAGAAGTGGACTCAGTGACACCAAAGGTGGGGACCTGAGCTAAGAAAGAAGATAGACAAGCACACATTGTTTCTGCTGAGGCAAGCTGCAATTCCAAGAAAGACAATCCAAGAAAACAAATTCCAGGTACAAAGCCCATCACCAAGAGGATGAGAGACCCTTCCCTCAAGCAGGAGGTTTACTGTAATAGCTCTCCAAGTGAGCAAGAAACAAAAGACCTCTCTTTTTACCCCTTGAGAGACAGTCGCTAAACACTGGACCTCTTTCCCCAGGGAGATCCCACTCCTGAGTGTAGGCATAGTCTTGCCCAGCATAAAATTGAACAAATATTTTCTCTGCAATTCTGAACTCCCAGTCTACCCTTCCCTTCTCGGCTGGTGGTCTGAAGGTCTGCCCACTGCAGATCCCAGAATGTTTGACAGGTCCCTCAGAGGCCTGGGCAGTGTGGGCCACTGGGCAGCAGCCTGGAAACAGTGACTCCAGTGGAAGCAGGGAGGCATGGGGGAGAGAGAGAGACACATGTGACAGTGCACAGTGGGCAGAGGCACTGATGCCCCTGTTCTGACTTTGGCAGGCAATCTTTTCTGACTTGGTGTCTCATCAGAGGGGACCTGACTCCATCTTATTGGGTTTGCAGGATGGAACTGCCTGTGGATTTCTCCTGTAGGGCTGCTGGAGTCCCTTTGAACTCTCCCTGTTGAGCAACGATTGTACTGTCTGGAACAATCTGATTAGAGCTCTCACTCCACCTGGGTTGTCCATATGGGGACCCTCCAAGGTGGAATGGCAATTGCTTTATAGCATGAAAGGACTGATTCTCCTTCTCCAGCCGTCACTGGTGGGGGTGGGGTGCCACAGTTGCTTATATCTCTCCCAAGCTGAGATTTCTGCCTAATACTGTGACTCCTTACAATTGGGTAGAGGTGGCTGAATTCAGGACAGAGCCAGCTCATGCTATCTCACCAAGTAGGTCCTCAAAGTCTCTGGCTGCAGCTCTGAAAGGAACCTTTGTAAAGCTGTAGGGGAAAAGCCACAATCACCAGCCCCAGCTTATTGGTAAAGGGCTGGTTAACTCCACTTCCTGGGGCCCCCAATCTAATCTAACCTTATAAATTTTAGTTGTCAAATTGCTGATACTACTCATGGGGCAGAATCAGCAGAACTCTGGCAACATAAATAATTAGAGTAGATCAACTCCCCCAAGGAATGACAAAGGAGATACAACAGAAAATGCCATTTATAGACAAATGGCTGAGTTGTCAGAGACAAAATTCAGAATATGGATGGCAAATAAGATGAACAGAATGGAGTAAGAGATGGAAATAAAAATCCAAAGAGTAGCTCAAAAGTTGTCTCAAGAAATTAATGAATTCAAAGATAACATCACCAAGGATATGGACATAATGAAAAAAGATACAGCAGAGCTCAAGAAAGTGAAAAAGTTATTTGAGGAGCTTCAAAATAATGTAGAATCTTTCAGTAATAGAGGGCAAAAAAAAAGATCTCAGAAATTGAAGGCAAGGCTTTTGAACGATCTCAAGCATTGAAAGAGGCAGAAAAATGGAAAACGAGGACAAAACATTCCCTGAGAGAGTTGTGGGATCAGTCCAAAAGATCAAACATCCAAGTTATAGGAATTCCTGAAGGAGAAGAGGATGATCCTAAAGGCACAGATGCCCTATTCCAAGATATTATGAAGGAGAATTTCCTAAACATTGCAAGAGATACAGAAATGTAGGTAGTAGATAGTTTCAGAACCCCAGTAAGACTCAATTCAAATAGAGCATCTCCTAGACACATGGTAATTAACTTTGCCAAAGGTAATATGAAGGAGAAAATCCTGCAAGCAGCCAGACATAAGAAAAGCATTACCTACAAAGGGAGAAATACTAGAATGACCTCAGATCTCTCAGCTGAAACCTTTCAAGCCAGAAGAGGATGGTCATTGACCTTATCTTCTAAAACAAAAAAACTTTCAGCCCAGGATCCTGTATCCAGCTAAAGTGAGTTTCATCTGTGGTGGAGAAGTCAAATACTTTACTGACATATATATGTTGAGGAAATTTCAATGTCATGTTCCTCAAAGAAAGCAGATAAGGTAGGCAACATGTAAATTTTATCTTCATCCAATTTTTTTGCCAAAGCTGAAGTTTCATTCGGAATGATTGGATCTTTTCAGACAAATTGAGGCATGTTGCATTTGGTCCTTGCAGTGATAAATTTAACTCATTCAATATGGCAAAGATGTCAACCAAGTAAGCGATTTACTGCGGTTTACTTTTCTCGCTGAAAAGTGCTTTGAGTGCAGTTGTGCTTTCTGAGTTCATCACGAAGCTCAAAAACACATTTTATCTCTAAATTGGTTCCTCTCTAGATTCTCTATTCAGTACCATATATCTACATCTCTATTTTTGTGCCAGTACCATGCTGTTTTAATCACTACAGATTTGTAGTATAATCTGAAGTCTGGTAATACAGGGGTCCTCAAACTTTTTAAACAGGGCCAGTTCACTGCCAGTTCACTGTCCCTCAGACCATTGGAGGGCCAGACTGTGGGTCCTGGGATGAGTTGGCTGCTAAGCAGGACAGATAGCGGTGGCAAAGATATGTCCTCAGTCAGCCACAGTTTGAGGATGCCTGACTGATTTATTTTTATTCCTAAATAAAAAGAAATCAGGCAGTATTGGCTATTTGAGGTTTTTTTTTTCTGATTCCATATAAGACAAAGTACTATTTTTTCAGGTTCTTTAAAGTATGACATTGATGCTTTGATAAGGATTGCATTAAATCTGCAGATTGTTTTGAGTAGTGTGGACATTTTAACAATATCAGTTCTTCCCAGCCATGAGCATGTTATCTTTCTGCACTGTAATAGTTGGAGATTTTGGCTCAGCACTTGTAGCACAGTGGTTATGGCACCAGCCATATACACCAAGGGAACTGGGTTCAAACCCGGCCTAGGCCAGCTAAACAACAATGACAACTGCAACAAAAAATAGCTGGGTGTTGTGACAGGTGCCTGTAGTCCCAGCTACCTGGGAAGCTGAGGCAAGAGAATCACTTAAGCCCAAGTGTTTGATGTTGCTGTGAGCTGTGACACCATGGCACTTTACCGAGGGCAACATAGTGAGACTCTGTCTCTAAAAAAAAAAAATGATTGGAAATTTTAATGCCCCTTTGTCAGTTCTGGATAAATCCTCCAAGAAAAAACTAAACAAAGAAATAATGGACTTAAAATTGGCCCTAGAACAATGGACTTAGCAGACATTCATAGAACATTTCGTCCTAATAAAACTGAATACACATTTTCTTCTCATCAGCCCACAGATCATCCTCCAAAGTCAATCATATCTTAGGACACAAGTCTAACCTCAACAAATTCAAAAGAATAGAAATTATTCCTTGTGTTTTCTTGGACCATCATAGAATAAAAATTGAACTCAACAGCAAGAGGAATCTTCAACTAAATAATGTTAGGCTGAATGATAGCTGGATCAAAGATGAGATTAAGAAGGAAATCATCAAATTTTTGGAACAAAATGATTATGAAGACATAAATTATCAAAACCTGTGGGATACTGCAAAGGCAGTCCTAAGAGAGAAATTTATAGCATTAGAAGCCTTCATCAAGAGAACAGAAAGAGAGGAAGTCAGCAACCTAATGGTTCACCTCAAGCAACTGGGAAAGGAAGAACCATCCAACCCCAACCCAGCAGAAAAAAAGAAAAAAACAAAATTAGAGCAGAATTAAATGAACTTGAAAACAAAAGAATCATTCAGTAGATTAATAAAACAAAAAACTGGTTCTTTGAAAAGATTAATAAAATTGATAAACCTTTGACTAGCCTAAGCAGAAACAGAAAAGTAAAATCACTAATAACATCAATCAGTAACCATAAAGGAGAAATAACAGATACCACAGAAATTCAAAAGAACTTAAATGATTACTACAAAAACCTATTCTCAGAAATATGAAAATCTGGAGGAAATGGACCAATACCTGGAAGTACGCCACCTTCCTAGATTCAACCAGAAAGAATTAGAAATTTTGAATAGACCTATATTAAGCACCAAAATAGCATCAACACTACAAAATCTCCCCAAAAAGAAAAGTCCGACACCAGAATTTTACCAAACTTTTAAGGATGAATTAGTACTTATATTACATAGCCTTTTCTTTCCTTCTATTTTTTTTTTTTTTTGAGACAGAGTCTCACTATGTTGCCCTCAGTAGCATGCAGTGGCATCACAGCTCACAGCAACTTCAAACTCTTGGGCTTAAGTGATTCTCTTGCCTCAGCCTCCCAAGTAGCTGGGACTACAGGCACCTGTCATAATGCCTGGCTATTTTTTGTTGTAGTTACCATTGTTGTTTAGCTGGCCTGGGCTAGGTTTGAGCCTGCCACCCTCAGTGTATGTGGCTGGTGCCGTAACCACTGTGCTATGGGTGCCAAGTCTACATAACCTTTTCTAAAACATAGAAAAAAAAGGAATCTCCCCCCAAAAAACATTCTATGAAGTAAAAATCACCTTGATCCCCAAACCAGGAAAGGACCCAACAAAGAAAGAAAACTATATAGACCAATATAATTAATGAATATCAATGTAAAAATATTGAATAAGATCCTAGCAAATAGAATTCAATAACACATCAAAAAATTATACACCATGATCAAGTTGGTTTTATCCTAGGGTTACAAGGTGGGTTCAACATATGTAAATCTATAAATATAATACACCACATAAATAAAATAAAAAACAAAGGTCATATAATTCTATCAATTGATACAGAAAAAGCTTTTGGTAATATCCAGCATCCTTCCATGATTTCTTAAACTGATAGAGGCCATCTACAGCAAACCCACAGCCAATATCATATTGAATGGAGTAAATTGAAAACATTTCCACTCAGATCTGGAACTAGACAAGGATGCTCATTGTCACTACTGCTATTCAACATAGTACTGGAAGTCCTAGCCAGCGCAATCGGGCAAGAGAAGGGGATCGATGGTATTCAAGTGGTGTCAGAGAAGATCAAACTCTCACTCCTGTGGATGACATGATTTTATACCTGGAAAACCCCAGGGACTCAATTACAAAGCTTTTAGAAGTGAGCAAGGAATATAGCAGTGTCTCAGGATGTAAAATCAGGAGGTACGTATCAGTAGCTTTCATATATATCAATAATAATCAAGCCAAAAACATAGTCAAGGACCCTATCCCTTTTACAGTAGTGCCAAAGAAGATGAAATACCTGGGAATTTATCTAACAAAGGAAGTGAAAGATCTCTATAATGAGAACTATGAAATCTTGAGAAAAGAAAAAGCTGAAGATATTAACAAATGGAAAAACATAATATGCTCATGGCTGGGAAGAATCAACATTGTTAAAATGTCCATACTGCCCAAAGCAATCTACAAATTTAATGCAATTCTTATCAAAGCATCAATGTCATACTTTGAAGAACTTGAAAAAATAGTACTTTGTTTTATATGGAATCAGGAAAAAACCTCAAATAGCCAATACTACATGATTTCTTTTTATTTAGAAATAAAAATAAATCAGGAGGCATCACATTACCAGACTTCAGGTTATACTACAAATGTACAGTGATCAAAACAGCATGGTACTGGCACAAAAATAGAGATGTAGATATATGAC
>CAUYQV010111020.1:0-23118 GCA_963574575.1 Galagoides demidoff
TCCCCCTGGGTAGAGTGCCATGGCATCACAGCTCATAGCAACCTCCAACTCCTGGGCTCAAGCGAGTCTACTGCCTCCGCCTCCCAAGTAGCTGGGACCACAGGCGCCCGCCACAACGCCTGGTCATTTTTTGGTTGCAGCCATCATTGTTGTTTGGCGGGCCCGGGCTGGGGATTCGAACCCACCACCTTCGGTGTACGTGGCTGGCGCCTTAGCCGATTTAGCCACAGGCGCCGAGCCAATTTTTCTATTTTTAGTACAGATGGGGTCACGCTCTTGCTCAGACTGGTTCTCAAACTCCTGACCTCAAGTGATCCTCCCAGCTCAGCCTCTTAAATGCTGGATTACAGGAGTGAGCCACTACACCCAGCCAGAATCTGGTTTTGAAGATTTGGGGAATCCTGAGAGGTGTTCCATGCCCATGCATTCTCTAGCCTACTAGGCCCAGGGCACGACACTGCAGGCTCTGCTGGCCTCCTGAGCTTCCTCTGAGCCTGTCTTAGCCACCTGGCCCTCTGCTCAGGCACTTATGCTCTGGCCATGGTGGTGGCTGTCTCTGTGTCAGGCCACTCCTGGCTGATCTCACCCTGGGTGCACCTCTACCAAACGGATGCTCAAGGCTGCTGCCTCACTGGACACCCCTCAGCCTTTTTTTTTTTTTTTTTTTTTTTTTTGAGACAGAGCCTCAAGCTATCGCCTTGGGTAGAGTACCATGGCATCACACTTCACAACAACCTCTAACTCCTGGGCTCAAGTGATTCTCCTGCCTCCTCCTCCCAAGCAGCTGGACCTACTACAGGTGCCTGTCACAACACGTGGTTATTTTTTGGCTGTAGCCATCATTGTTGTTTTGGTGAGCTGGGGCTAGATTTGAACCCACCAGTTCGGGTGTATGTGGCTGGCGCCTTGGGGGCTTGAGCCACAGGCGCTGAGCCCCTCAGCCTTTAAAAATGGGAAAACAGGGCAGCACCTGTGGCTCAGTGAGTAGGGTGCTGGCCCCATATACCAAGGGTGGCAGGTTCAAACCTGGCCCTGGCTAAACTGCAACCAAAAAATAGCTGGGTGTTGCAGCGGGCACCTGTAGTTCTAGCTACTCAGGAGGCTGAGGCAAGAGAATAACTTAAGCCCAAGAAATGGAGGTTGCTGTGAGCTGTGTGACGCCATGGCACTCTACCAAGGGCAATAAAGTGAGACTCTGTCTCTACCAAAAAAAAAAAAAAAAAAAAAGGCCTGGCTTGGCTGTGTCCAGCTGTGTCTCTTCCACACCTAAGTCCTTTAAGGCCAGGACCTGAGTTAGAGGACTCTTAGGAGCCCCATGTCAGTTACTTTGGTCCAGCCACACAGAAGGCAGTGGGGGGCTCCCAAATAAAGTGTGTAAGATGCCCCCCAAATTACCTATAGAGCTGCTCCACCCTCCCTGCCTCAAGGTGGCTTTCAGGGGCTTCTAGACAAATAAGAACCAGTGAGTTCTGGGTTCTAGTCCTGGGGACAGGAGGTGGCAGCTCAAACTTAGCAAGGCCACAGCTGATAAGCTTTTTGACACACACCTAGGCTACTTGTACTGCCCAGTAGGGACACACTGCCTTCAATATGTTCAGAGGCTGAGGGGCAGGGTGACAGGATGTTCTAGGAGTGTAGTTACACTTAGAAGGACAAGTGTAACAATCTAGATCTTGTCCTCTTCTTTCAGAGTGGTGGTATCTCTTAGCAGTCATAGCGACAGGGGTGTGCGAAGCTTGTTAGGAGGGCCTAATGAGAGGGAGTCTTTAGGGCCTGATCAGATGAAACTTTATAGGCCTAGACATGAGCCCTGCATTATCTGTCCTGTGTAAATAGCTTAAGTGAGGGCTAAACTATGGAGTAGATACTGCTTCAAAACACTTGCCATGGCCAGGTGCAGTGGCTCACACCTATAATCCCAGTACCCTGGGAGGAAGAGGTGGGTGGATCACTTGAGCTCACAAGTTCGAGACCAGACTGAACAAGAGTGAGAGCCCTTATCTCTACTAAAAATGAAAAACTGGGCAGCGCCTGTGGCTCAAAGGAGTAGGGCACCAGCCCCATGCGCTGGAGGTAGTGGGTTCAAACCCAGCCTGGGCCAAAAACTGCAAAAAAACCCCAAAAAACAAAAAAACCCAAAAAACCCCCAAATATATATATATATATATATATATATATATATAAAATGAAAAACTGAGGCAAGAGGGTTGCTTGAGCCCAAGAGTTTGAGGTTGCTGTGAGTGATGATGCCATAGTAATCTACCAAGGGCAACAAAGTGAGACTGTCTCAAAAAACCAAAAACAAACAAACAAAAAACACTTGCTGCCATTTAAAAAAAAGAATCCTGGTACAGGGTTATGGAGAAAAAGCAAGATATGAAATTAGCAGGAAAAAAACTTTGTATGGAAGGGAGCAGGCAGTGGGAAGGGCTCCATGACAAAGGATATGTAGGCTGGGCGTGGTGGCTGATGCCTGTAATTCCAGCACTTTGGGAGGCCGAGGTGCGCAGATTGCTTTAGCTCAGAGGTTCGAAACCAGCCTAAGCTAGACTGAGACCCCATCTCTAAAAATCGCTGGGCATTGTGGCAGGCACCTGTAGTCCCAGCTATTCAGGAGGCTGCGGCAAGAGAATTGTTTGAGCCCAAGAGTATGAGGTTGCTGTGAGCTATGACACTTGAGCACTCTAGCAGGGGCGACAAAGTGAGACTCTGGCTCAAAAAAAAAAAAAAAAAAAAAAAAAAAAAAAAAAAGATGTGCAATTTTTTTCTCTTGTGCTTCTCAGCCTTTTTATTGTGAACATGTCATGTATCATAATATGGGAAGATATGTCCTTTTATTTATTGCCAATACCAGGAGAAACCGGCTGGCCTGGAGAGGACTAGCCCTCACAGGACCAGCTGCCTGTGTGTGCCAGGCAGAGATGGAACATGTGGGAAGGGGATGATCTGCTGTCATCCCCACCAGGTTAGGGCAGACCCACTGGCTCAGGCTCCATTGAGCCCTGGCTATGCCAGACCAATGTTGAATGTTGGGGCAAGCACCCCTTGGGCCTGTAATCTGCCCTATACTTGCGCCCCCATGGGTGCCAAGCTCCCTGCCCGTGGCCTCCCAGGTCAAGCCAAACAGGCGCCAAGGGAGGAAGCCCAGGCCCAGGCACTTACCCTGTGGTTCCCTAGCACATAGAAGATGTGGCCCAGGAGAACGAGGGAGCAGGCTGTAAGCCGGTTCAGGTCCTCCGCATTGGACATCTTCAGAGTTTCTCGTAGAAATCGTCTACACATGAACATAGACACTTATGTCCTGGCTGTGGGATAGACAAAGCAACCCTGAGGACGATCTGCCCATCTGCTGCCCTCTGCCCAACACTCACTTGGCTTCATTGTAGCGTCCCTGGAAGAAGGAGAAGAGCCCTCGAACGTAGAAAGCCGCTGCTCGGAGGCAGTGTGAGCTGGGGTAGACAGTGGAGGCTCATGTCAGGGTTGGGTTTTTGAGAAAGAAGAAAGTTTACGAAAAGACTGTACGTGGAGAAATCTCTGAAAGCCCCCACTGTAGAATATCTGGGAGGAGAGGAGGAAAGAGGGGCGTCTTGGGCCCCACAGGAGCTCATGTCACCCACAGAGCAGAGGGAGTTTGAGATGGTCCATGAATGGCATCTATGGTTGCTCACCTGACAGGGAAGCTGTGGTCTGGGTTTATCCTCTCCAACAAACTATATAGCTGTGGGGAGAAAATGTTAGTTAGGACCATGCTGCTTCATATAGATGAAAGGTTGGCTGGCAACGTGCTACAAATGAGGTACCTAAGGCTGCCTGCAACTCCAAGACTTAGTCTGAGGGCCCAAATCCCATTCCCTGGGCTCAGCCCACCCCTGCTGGGAGAGGGGGTGGGTTGCCTGGGGGATGGATCTCAGTATAGGGCATTCTTTACCCCCATGGGACCTCCATGGACACTAAGGCCCAGTGACTGGCCAGCAAGAGCACCTTGTGGTGTGAAGAGCCTAGGGTGGGGTCCTCACATCCTTAGCCTACACTGCCGTGTGATACTTGGCCCTATAGCAGGTGAGGGGGCACTGGCAAATAGGCAGGAAGGATGGCAGGCTGGTCCATGTAGGCCCTGGGAGCATGGATTTCTCTGTGTATCCAAGTCACCTCCCAGGAGGAGTCTGGGGGTTAAACAAGAGCCAAAGGGTGACTGAACTAGAATAAAGGCTGTGCAGGTGGAGGCTGACTCCCAGGTCTGGGGAGAGGATCCCAGGGCTGAGGAGGACTGCAAGAGGATCTTGACCGTTCTTTAAATGTCAACTCAAGGGCCAAGTTCAGGACATACAGCCTGTGAGGATAGCCCTGGTCATCCTCAGCCCCGAGGGTGGCATAAGGACAACCTAGGGGCAAAGTACACTTGACTGCCCCTCAAGACTAAACCCAAGGGCTGGCCAATGGTCTAGAACAGAGAACTCAGGCTATAAGATAATGGATTTTTTTCTGTGGGATTCAGTAAAGTTTGGCTCCTGTTTAATAGGGAGGAGGAGTCTATGGCTGTGGGAATGTTTTTGCCCCAGATCTAGCCTCTCCCTAGCTTTGCCTACTGATACACCTCCAGGCCTTTGTTACATGTGCTTCTGTGTGGGGTACCAACCCCCTTGTCAAAGGGTGAATGTGCTAGGGTTCACTAAGATATCCTTGTGCCCAAGACAGCCCCCATGTAACCCCAAATAAAAGGAGAATGGAGAGAAAGGATACCAAACATGAAGCATGTCACCTACTACCTCTTGGTGTCTATTTCCTTCCCGTATATACACACTCGCCAGGTTGGTCACGATGAAGGCCCATAGTTCCTGGTGGTTGGTGAGCTGGAAGGGAGACAGGAACGTTAGGAAGCCACATCATACTGGGGTTGCCTTGGTGGTGTCAGAGCCACCCAAAAGCTCCGTGGAAGCTACTTTGGAAATGATTTGTTCTTTTTATTTCAGACATACCCTACTCACCTCCTAAACCCAAGGGTAACACAACTGTTAATTCTTTTTGAGACAGAGCCTCAAGCTGTTGCCCTGGCATCACAGCTCATAGCAACCTCGAACTCCTGAGCTCTACCGAGTCTCCTGCCTCAGCCTCCCAAGTAGCTGGGACCACAGGCGCCTGCCACAGTGCCTGACTATTTTTTTTTTTTTTTTTGGTTGCAGCCGTCATTGTTGTTTGGTGGCCCTGGACTGGATTCGAACCTGCCACCTTAGGTGTATGTGGCTGGCACCTTAGCCACTTGAGCCACAGGCGCTGAGCCACAACTGTTAATTCTTTCCATCACAAAACCATCATCCACTTTATAGAACAGTTAGAAAACAAGGGCTTGGCATTTGTAGCCAGCCACAGACACCAAGGCTGGTGGGTTCAAACCCGGCCCAGGCCAGCTAAACAACAATGACAACTGCAACAAAAAATAGGCAGGTGTTGTGGTGGGCGCCTGTAGTCCCAGTTACTTGGGAGGCTGAGGCAAGAGAATGGCTTAAGCCCAAGAGTTTGAGGTTACTATGAGCTGTGACACCACAGCACTCTACCGAGGGCAACAAAATGAGACTCTGTCTCAAAAAAACAAAAACAAACAATAACAAAACAGAGAAAAGGGTAACCAGCCCCTCCTCAGAATGTGCTATTTTTGGGTCTATTTTCTGCAGTCTCTCAAGACTGAGACCTGATAGCCCTTCCTTTACGCCACAGCCAGTAACCTCTGGGACTCAGATACACATGTACAAAAGAGATGGAGGCCAGTCCTGTGAGGACCATTCTTCCTGGGCTGGGTGGGGCAAAGTGGGGAACTGTCACTCTAGTGGGCACAGGTCCTGCCCTCAAGGTAGGTTACCCTGTATCAGAGCCCAGAAATGCTGCCAATGACCAGTGATATATGGACTGTGGTCATGAGTAATCAGAACAGTTAAGAGAGGCACCAATCTAAGCTGTTCAAGCACAGCCTCGATCCTGGTTCTCAGTAAGGCTGGGCAAGAGGCTGAGGGAGCCCAGGAGGTACAGATGCTACCTGAGAACCTGGCATAGGTCAAGGAAGCCCAAAGGCTCCTCTGAGATGTAGCAACAGTGGGGACATTTGTTGTCGGACCACGGGAGTACTATACTTTTTTTTTTTTTTTTTTTGAGACAGAGACTCAAGCTATCCCTCTGGGTAGAGTGCCATAGCATCAAAGCTCACAGCAACCTCCAACTTCTGGGCTCAAGCGAGTCTCCTGCCTCCGCCTCCCAAGTAGCTGAGACCACAGGCGCCCGCCACAACGCCCGGCCATTTTTTGGTTGCAGCCATTATTGTTGTTTGGTGGGCCCGGGCTGGGGATTCGAACCTGCCACCTTAGCCGATTGAGCCACAGGCGCTGAGCCAGGAGTACTACACATTTTCAGGTGAGTTAGGATTTGTACTCTGGCTTCATTGCTTCCTGGGTGGGTTATAGAAGTGAAGCTCCCTTCTGCCTGGTGGGGGGGACTCCTTGGGGTATGTGGCTTTGGAAACTTTAATGTTGAAAAAAGCAGCAGCAACAGCAACCATTTATGGGAAGTAGATGGGGAGGAGGTGGCAAGACTTGGAGGGGTCCTAGTACTGCTATGGAAGGACCCAACCAGGACCCAGGGAATAAGGGATGGGGGCAGAGGAGCAGACACTGAGGCAGCATGCTGGGCATGCTATCTACAAGGTATGTGCATCTCTGAGTTCAGCAACAGAGGAGGCAGCGCCCACAGACATGTGGAACACCCCAGAGAGGCATATGGGAGATTGCCCCATTCAATAGTCAAAGGGTGCTCACTGGCCAGGAGCCCCCCTTGGAGTTGTTCTCTTGGACCACAGCTTTCAGTAGCTGACCTAATGTGGCTGCTCTCCTCATCACAGACTGTGCCCAAATCCTTACTCAGAAGTGTTGCCCGCCCCAGGAGTGAAGGGGGCCGGCACCTTACCCGCAGGGCTGTAGTGAACTGGGCTTCTGCGTTGTCCATACAGTTGACAGAGACACAATACAGGCCCTGGAAGAAGGGGCTGTCACTCATGGTGGGCCCTGGGGGCCCTTCCACTGAGGGCTCAAATCCATGCCACACATAGCATGGCCAGGGTGACATGGTTGCACCTGGTTGATCATGGCAGGTGACTCTCCTGAGATAGCTACTAAAAAAGATAAAGTGCCTGATAATTCCCACCTCCCCAGGCCTAAGCTCGGGACTCAATGGAATACTTGCCATAGGAAAGCTCAGTGGGAACACTCAGGATCCTGCTTGGTGGGTGGTTGTTTGATAATTTACTGGAGGTTCTTCACTGTAAACATTCTGAATCCTGACTAAGGTGCTGTCATAAGGTACTTTACTAGGAATACCTCAGATTCTGCCTACGGTATTGTCGTGGGGTTACTCACCAGCAGTGTGTGCAGCTGTGCTGCGTGGTTGGAGAAGAGCCGGGGAGACTGCTGGCACAGCTGGCAGACCTGGGATATCTGCAGGAAGAGAGCATGCCTGATGTCACACAGCCGGTAGCTAGGGACCTGATGTTAAGCAGCACTGGGGAGATCTCACAGCTGGCAGGTGTGCTCATGTCCTGCCTTCCCAAACTGAAGTACAAAGTCCCAGCCTTATTGGTAAAGTAGGGTCCTGATCCTATTATGGATAGGGGCCCTTGTCCAGTACCTGCCTTCTCTGCCCTTTCCAATGTATGTCTTTGCTATAAGGAGCTACTGGCCTACTCACAGCCCCCATGCCCTCTCAGCAGGGTAGACACCTGAGGTTACAAACCCTGGGGCAGGACAGAATAAGAGGTAAGAGGATCATCATCAGAGGATCCCAAATCCCACAACATCACATACAGCATTCCCTGGGCATGCCAGCTTTTGGAAAAAGGCCTATTGGTTTTTATAACAGATTCTCTAATCAGTTATGCCTGTGCAGGGTTGTGAACTGCTGAGTGACTACGAGATGGCATGACATATCTTGCCAATATGTGATGTCTGTGCAGCTATTGCTAGCCCTACCTCTTGCAGTGCTGTGGCCTTGTGCCCTGTGACGAGCCGGCACATGATGATGTGCTCCAGAAGGATCACTTGGAAGGAGGACAGAATGGGGCTGCAGTCGAGCACTGTGGAAGAGAGTTGTGGGTGAGCATGCAGGAGAAACCAAAGGAGGTGCTGACCCCAGCCCCACCTTATCCCCCACCTCTGTCCTTGTCTCCTGCCAGATTGGCCTGACACCTACCCTGTTGCACCCTCAGTGCGAGGGAGCTCATCTCTGGGTCCAGGTGAACAGACAGAGCTGAAATCAGGGATTGATTCCCAGAGTGTTCTAAAAGTAAGGAACCCAGGGATTTATCTTTGATCTTCACCCCACTAAATGCTCAAGAGCACTTAGGCATGGTAGGTTCTAGAAATGTGGAAGTTGCCCTGGATAACAGGGCCTTAAGAAGAATGGCTGGGGGACCATGGGTGGGGCCCCAGTTCTTAGAAGCCCTGAACAGCTATCCTCATGTCAGAACCACATAGCATGGATCTTTACCACAGAGAGAGACGACTGGCCCCTCAGTCTTTGGTTTACTGGTTCTGATTGATGACTTCTCCCCAGTAGCCCTCATGAAGAAGCACATGGACACATTAACAGTGACACTGAATCAGCCAGAATGCGCGGGGCTGTGGGTTTGTGCCCAGGTAGCTTGGTCCCACAGGATGGATTAAATAAGTAAGCGGTTGAAAAGAACCCATGACCTCTAAAGGACCTTTTGTAAATGAGGGCTGAGTTCCAATCACAGCCTCACCTTGAGAGTATATCCCCATCACAATACTGATGATAATAACGGGCAAAAGCAGCTGCTTGATTCACCTGATCACCTGGGCCCTGGCTAGTTAAGGGTATCCCCCAAACCTCAGGCTTGACCTACACTACTCCAGCCACTGGCATCTACCTACTGGGGATAAGACTCCCCCTAGGCAAGGACCACTCAGGTAATGACCACTAAGTCATTCAGCCCCAGCATAGGCAGTGTCTGGTTGGGCTGCCCACCAGGGGGCACTGTGATGACACAGATGGCCAAACATTTGACTTACTCTTGAGCTTCTCCAGCTGCATGAGGGCCTTGTCAGTGTACTTCTGTGCCTTCTCCAGGTAGCCAGCCTGCATGGAGTGCATCACAGTCACCTGGTGACAAGACCAGACAGCAATGGTTACTGGGGCCCTTTTTCCACCTGCCCACCCTGGCCTCAGGCCCTAGGAGGGACGCACCAGGTAGACAAGCACACACATGTGCTCCTTGGGCAGCCAATGGAAGAGGTCAGCAGGGTTGCTGGGCAGGATCTCATCATCATGCAGCGTGGAGATGGTCTGGATGCACTGCTGCAGCTGCTTCAGGCAGGGCTTCACACTCTTCACCTGCAGGGGGCAGGTGGCCACCCTGAAGCTCCCACCAGCAGACAGGCTTCCCTCAGGAACAGGCCAGCTCCAACTCAGCCACCCTTCTGTCCTTTTGTCCTGGGAGTACCCACCTTCCTGGGAGAGGACTCTACCCCAACCCCATACCCATGGATCATATGGTCTCTCAGGACATGGGACAGGACCAGATGGTTGTCTATGGGACTAAGGTTGGTCTACTGCCCAGTGTTGGGAGCAATACCATGGCCCAGGAGAGGCCGGTCTACAGACCCCAGTTGGAACTGCCCTTGGGCTTCTAGGAGAAAGACCCTGAGAGGGCAGGAGTAGGCTGAGACACCACAAGGGTGAAAAGTGGCTTTGTGGGCCCCATTGAGTCCCGCAGAAGCCATGGCTCATACAGACTGTTATAATTGCACTAGGAAGTCTTGCCCTGAGGCCCCAAGTGACATTTCTGCAGCCCCAGCACCCCATGAGAATGGATAACTGCAGTCTGCTCTGCATTCCTGTACCAAGAGCTGGCTCATGGCCTGATGGGCAAAGGAGGATATGGGTAGAACCTAGGAAGCCCTTTTAACCAAGAGGCCTACTTAGTGCTTTCCAGGGCCTTTGTTCCTGCAGGCTCCACTGGTGACATTCTAGCATCTTGGTGGGGATGAGGGAGATGGGGCAGCCCCACCCCACAGAGGAGATGACTGAGACAATCACGCAAGCAGAGGGACAAGGTATTCGAATATAACTGCTTCTCATCCACACAGGGGTTATGGAGTCCAGTTTCAAGACATGGCTGGTCAAATCAGACCTACCCACTCAACCTCATAGTTGCAGGGGGGACTGGAAAAAGACACTGCTTGAGCACCTGCTATGTGCCTAGCATCACTCTAGAACCTGTAAGGCTTACTCTTGGATTCTCTAAGACTGAATGTATGCAGCAGTGCACATAGCTCATTGGGTAGGGGTACTGGCCACATACATTTGAGGCTGGCAGGTTTGAACCCGGCCTGGGGCCTGCTAAAGCAACAATGACAACTGCAACAACGACAACAACAAATAGCCAGGCGTTCTGGCAGGCACCTATAGTCCCAGCTACTAGGAGGCTGAGGCAAGAGAATTGCTTAAGCCCAAGAGTTTGAGGTTGGCGTGAGCTGTGACGCCAATGTACTCCACCGAGGGTGACATAATGAGACTCTTATCTCAAAAAAAAAAAAAGAAAGGCTCGCAGCCTGTGGCTCAAGTGGCTAAGGCACCAGCCACATACACCTAAGGTGGCGGGTTCGAATCCAGCCCGGCCTGCCAAACAACAAGGATGGCTGCAACAAAAAATAGCCAGGCGTTGTGGCAGGCGCCTCTGGTCCCAGCTGCTTGGGAGGCAGAGGCAGGAGACTCGCTTGAGCCCAGGAGTTGGAGGTTGTTGTGAGCTGTGATGCCACAGCACTCTACCCAGGGGAATAGCTTGAGGCTCTGTCTCAAAAAAAAAAAAGAGTGAATGAATGTGTATGAGATCACGTGTCACTACTTTCAGAGTTGAGGCAGGGCTGCCAGCACAGACCCTGCTCACAGAAATAAGAACACTAGGCAAGTATGAAGTGCTAGAGCAGGATGGGTGTGTGTGCTGGGGCTGGAATGACAGCCCTGCTGCCTGAGAAGAGGTGATAAGAGAGCTGACCTGCTGGCCTGAGGCCCACTGTCTGTGTACTGCCTCTGCACCCCCCACAGCTTCCCAGCAGCCCTCCTATGAGATGAGAGGTGCCACACACCTGTCCTGCATCTAGGTAGTGGGTGACTTGGAGCACTAGGAAGAAGACACGCAGCGACTCTTTCTGGATAGGGTTCCCCTGCCAGTTCTCCACGATCTGTCCACAGAGGGTCAGCAGTGGGTGGACTTCCTGCAGCTTGCGCTCCATCAGCAACAACTGGGGAGGGAAAGGCACAAGAGCTGGGCCATGGCTCAGTGGCTAGGTCACTGGCCATATACACCAGAGCTGGCAGGTTTAAACCTGGCCTGGGCCTGCTCAACAACAGTGACACTACAAGCAAAAAAATAGCTGGGCATTGTGGCGGGCACCTGTCGTCCCAGCTACTTGGGAGGCTGAGGCAAGAGAATCACTTAAGCCCAAGAGTTTGAGGTTGCTGTGAGCTGTGACACCATGGCATTCTATCAAGGGCAACACAGTGAGACTCTGTCTCAAAAAATTAAAGAGCTGGGCCGTGGGGCTTGTGGGAGCCCCTCCCAGGAGCATAGGGCCACCCGCTCACCCGCCCTGGGAATACCACAACTGCCCTAGGGTGACAAAGCCAGCCTGAAATCCTAGACCCACCAGTTCCAAACCAGGCTCCTGCCTCAGCACAAATCTCCACTCAGCCTTAACTTACCATCCCCTTGCTGAGGAGGAACAGCGCCCTGGAAAACAGAGACAGGGAGTCAGGCTCTAGAAGGCCCAGAAGCCTCCCAGATAACTTGGGCTACCCCAACACTCACAGGACCGAATGTGCCTCCTCAGGGGAAGGTTAAATGGATGACATGGAAGAGTCCTCAATGAATTTTGTTTTATTTACAAGACTGCTAAATTTTGTCCTTTTCTATCTGTATTTACTTTTCTTGCATGGTTCAGACATATTAATGTGGTTAAAAAGTTCAGAAGACACACACAGGTACTCAGAGACTAAGATTAGAGTGCTATGCCATGTTCCAGATGGGTGGAGCATGGCACAGTACTCTAATCTCAGTCTTGCTGACACAGAAGACATGGGCTCAGGATCTGTGGCTACACTGGGCGGGGGCAAGCAGGCAGGCACAGGCCCGTATGTCCTTCACTTCCTAGTTGGTAAACCTGGCCAAGCCCCCACCAGTTTCTTTCAGGGTTAAGGGGATGAACTTGGGAAGCCTGGGGTACATTAGCAGCCTCATCTCCATCCACCACTTCCACCCTCAGACTTCTATAGTCTCTCTTAAACCTTCTGCACTTTCTTTCTCTGTCTCTCTCTTTTTTTTGTGTGTAGAGACAGAGTCTCACTTTATTGCCCTTGGTAGAGTGCCGTGGCGTCACACAGCTCATAGCAACCTCCAACTCCTGGGCTTAGGCGATTCTCTTGCCTCAGCCTCCCAAGTAGCTGGGACTACAGGCGCCCACCACAACGCCCGGCTATTTTTCGTTGCAGTTTGGCCGTGGCTGGGTTTGAACCCGCCACCCTCAGTATATGGGGCTGGTGTCCTACCCACTGAGCCATAGATACCACCCAAACCTTCTGCACCTTCTTTTTTTTTTTTTTTTTAATTAAATCATAGCTGTGTACAGTATAGAACGAACCTTCTGCACTTTCTAAAGGAACATGTGCAGCTGTCTTTGGCAAGAAAAATAATGAAATAAGCATATCAAGGGAATTTTAGAAAACAGTAATGGAGGAGGGAGGTGGGTGGCCCTGTCCTACCTCAGTCCCGGAATCGTGCAGCATGCTGGTGGTGGGCCATGGGGACCCTCAGGAGCAGCTGTAATTGCACAGTGCCCAATTTTGGGGAGCTCCATTTTGTCAACATTGAATCGTGCTTTGCCAGCCTTTGCAGAATACCTGTATACTGTGGCTGACACCCTACCAACTAGGTGCTGCTCTCCCCATTTCATAGTTGAGAAGACCAAGGCAGAGAGGTCAAGTTTACACAGAGTGCAAGGGATAGAGCAGGGACATGTGCTGGATAGCCTGGCTCTCTTGCTTATGCTCCAGGTCACAGTGGCTGTTTGTTCCCTGTTATTACCTCATGGGATGAATACTCAGGGATCTAACTACCCATCTTCTGATTCTTTTTTTTTTTCCTTTTTTTGGCCGGGGCTGAGTTTGAACCCGCCACCTCTGGCATATGGGGCTGGTGCCCTATTCCTGTGAGCTACAGGGGCTACCCCTTCTGATTCTTGAAATCTATGGGAGAAGCCATCACATTAAGGTTTCCATGTTGCCACACGAAAAAATATCACTTGCTGGTGGCGCCCATAGCTCAGTGGGTAGGGCGCCGGCCACATACACTGAGGCTGGCAGGTTCAAACTTGGCCTGGGCCTGCTAAACAACAATGACAACTGCAACCAAAAAATAGCTGGGCATTATGGCAGGCACCTGCAGTCCCAGCTACTCAGGAGGCTGAGGCAAGAGAATTGCTTAAGCCTAAGAGTTTGAGGTTGCTGTGAGCTGTGATGCGACTGCACTCTATGGAGGGCAACATGGTGAGACTCTGTCTCAAAACAAAACAAATGAAAAACAAAACTTACTTGCTCAGAGGCCCTGAGCCAGGAGACCTGCAGGCACTGTCCCTAGGCCACTGTGCACAGACCATATGTCAATACCAGGCTGCCTGCCCATGGCAGACCGTCTGGGAAACACACATGTGAGTGGACAGGGTGGCCAAGTAATGGCTCTGCCTGGGACTATAGCAATCCCAGGTAGGATTCTAGGGATAAAGACACCCTTTGAGGAGCTGTTGGGAGCTGCCTGGTGCCCCACGGGCACTCATAAGTCCACAGCTCAGAGGGCGCTTGAGAAGAGTCAGGAGCTGCTGTGCCATGACAACTCCATAGGACAAGCTCTCAGACAGGGTGCTGGGTCCCAGAGCACCTTTACTCAGGCCAGGAAGGCCCTTTGTGGAAAGTTTCCAGAATCCCAACATACAGAATAAAAGCACTGCTGCATGGACCCTGCCTGGTAGAGGATTCTCACCCTTCCAGAGGGTGCACAGACAGCACCAGAGACTTCTGACCCCTGAGCTCTAGCCTTAGGCATCAGTCTCCCGATAGTTTAAGCAGCTTCATGCATATAATACAAACCTATGTCCTTTCTGTTACACAAACACTAGCTTACTCTGCCTCCTGTTTTGCATGGACAAGCTCTTTGGCTCCCCTGAGCTGGTAACACTGATGTGGCCTACAATCATTGTCATGCATGCTCCACATCAATGAGGACACATCTGTGTGATGAAGCACAACAGCCTTGCAAATAGGACCAGCGCTTTTTACTTCAAGAGATAATGGAAATGAGCAGTGCTGATGGTGTGGTACATGTCAATTGCCCCTCACCCTCAGCAACCCAACTCTTATAAAGTAAACATTTTACTTTATGAACCAACAGGGCAAAAGGTATCTTGGTGAACTTTAATCCACATGTCTCTCATTATGTATGAGCGTGGTCATCTTTCCATGCTGAAATGCCATTTCTATTTGCTGTTCTGGATTAAGATGGTTGAGCCCTTTCTATGTAAGAATGTGGGAGGGGAGAAGGGGAGAGAGTGCCTACCGTGTGTACTCAGATCCCACCACCCGGGCATACTCTGCCCCCACGCCCAGGAGGTCACAGGCTGACACCAGGTCTTTCTCAAGCGTGTGCAGTTGCTAAAAAGGAGAGAAAGCAATAACTTTCACTGCCAAATCCTTCAGTTTCACAGTGCCTGGCCTGACTGCCTTTGTTGGCAAGTTCAAACTCCCCACATGTTTACAAAATTGCCTCAGTGTCAGTTCTGAGCAAATTAGCCAAATTATCTCATTAACTGCTTTGGATATAGAGCTCCAGTTTGCCTACAGTATATACATCATCTAAATTTAAGGGTACTTACAATATACATAGTCTAAACTTAATGGTATGTAGAACCAGCAGCTAATGTTCATTGGGCACAGACTCCCCCTCCACCTCCCCTTGGGGCTGCATGAGTGCCCAGGGCTGTTAAACTGCTTCCTAGGTGACCTGTGGGGTTGAATCATTGGGGGACAATTCCAGGGCCCACAAGAAGGGACTTCCCAGGGCCAGGTGTGGTGGCTCACACCTGTAATCTTAGCATTCCAGGAGGCCAAGGCAGGTGGATTGCCTGACCGCACAGGTTTGAGACCAGCCTGAGCCAAAGCAAGACCCTGTCTCTAAAAAATAGCCAGGCATTGTGGCAGGTACCTGCAGTCCCAGCTACTTGGGAGGCTGAAGCAAGAGAATCACCTGAGCCCAAGAGTTTGAGATTGCTGTGAGCTATGACTCTACGGCACTGTACTGAGGGTGACAAAGTGAGACTGTCTCCAAAAAAACCAAACCAAAACAAAACAAAACAAAACAAAAAAAGACGAGACTTCTTCAAGGTTAAGTATCTAGGGCAGTTTCAAATCTAGAAGCCCTAATAGGCCAAACTAGAGGCTAGCACCTGGAACACTCAAAGGAGTATCTGTGGCACAAATGCATGGCCCCACCAACTCTGTGACCTGGGGCAGGATGACTCATTGCCTGGCTTGCTTCCTCCTGGGCACAAGTCTGTACATAATGATTAAAGGAGACAGAGTGTACTAGCGGGACCTAAGCAGGCTTGCAGGAAGAAGGACCTTGGGAGCCCCAGCGGCTAGGTGAGATTTTTTCCTATCAGGGCACCTTCTCAACCAGACCCTCTTGGGGTAAAAGGTTCCATGGGGGATATTCCCAACCCAGGGTCCACACACTACATGCCTAGGCAGGTGACAGTGCTATATCGTGGGGTAGGGCCTGGACAGCAGGGGGTACCCAGTCAGGGGGAGGTATAGCAGAGCCCAGGACAGAAGAGGTGCTCCAATGGTGGCACCTGCTGGCCCTTCCACTGCAGTTAGGAAGGCCCAGAGAGTCTCTCTACCAACTGAGCATCTAAGCGGGCAGGGACTGGGGCACCAGCTGGGAAGCACTGTGTGGATTTTAGAATGAAACTGTATCCAGGAGCACAAAGTGGGGCTCTGGAAAAAAATGCTTAATCTGGGCATTTTAGTTCTTAAAGAAACACAGCAGGGGTTGGGCACGGTGGCTTACGCCTATAATCCTAGCACTCTGGGAGGCTGAGGTAGATGGATTGCTTGAGTTCAGGAGTTGGAGACGAGTAGGAATAAGAATTAGAGTCTGGGCTCGGCACCTGTGGCTCGAGCGGCTAAGGCGCTAGCCACATACACCTAAGGTGGCGGGTTCGAATTCCCAGCCCGGGCCCGCCAAACAACGATGGCTGCAACCAAAAAAACGGCCGGGCGTTGTGGTGGGCGCCTGTGGTCCCAGCTACTTGGGAGGCTGAGGCAGAGACTCGCTTGAGCCCAGGAGTTGGAGGTTGCTGTGAGCTATGATGCCATGGCCCTCTACCCTAGGGGACAGCTTGAGGCTCTGTGCCCAAAAAAAAAAGAATTAGAGTCTGTCTTTGCTAAAAACAGAAAAACTAGCTGGGTGTGATGGCACATGCCCTGTAGTCTCAGCTATTCCAGAGGCTGAGGCAAGATGATTGCTTGAGCCCAGGAGTTTTAGGTTGCTGTGAGCTATAATACCACAGCACTCTAGCCTGGGCAATAGAGTGACTCTGTCTCAAAACAAAAACAAAACACAGGAGGCCTCTAGTAGGAAATAATCAGCACAGGCCAAACAGAACAGCCATGAGGCTGAGGTGAGCATCAGGTCCTGTGACAGTCCCCAGGGAGACAGGTACTCCCACCCATCACCCCTGGGTGCTACCAAGAGCCAGGCCCAAGCTGGAGGTACTGCTGAAGACAGACCCTAGAGGAGGCTTGTAAGCAGGTTAAAGAAACATCCCTATATCTGTATCTGCTCCATATGGCAGCGCAAGGGGGCCTATGTGTCCCAGACTCTGCTGTTATTTGTACCTGGGGTATGTGTGCCCCATATTCATGGCCCCTGTCCAGCCCTTGTGGGACCGTCCAGGCAGCAGTACTCACTGCAAGCTGGAAGAGCAGACGGCAGTGCCAGTATGGGGTCTGCTGAGAGATCTGGATCGCTTTCCGCAGCAGGGGCTTTGCTGCATCAACAGAATTCTGAAAGGAAATAGTCACATTTGAAAAGGAATAAAAAAAATCAAGCTGGCAATCAAGTTGGATTCCTTAGCAGCAGCTGTGGTACCAGAAGGCAGGTTCCTGTTCATACTTACCAAATAATTTTTTTGGGTTGCCAATTAAGTTTATTAAAAGCAAGAAAGATATCTTATTGGGCTCACTGGCTGGAAATTGTGCTGCTCTTTTTTTTTTTTTTTTGGGCACAGAGCCTCAAGCTGTCCCCCTGGGTAGAGTGCTGTGGCATCACAGCTCATAGTAACCTCCAACTCCTGGGCTCAAGTGAGTCTCCTGCCTCTGCCTCCCAAGTAGCTGGGACCACAGGCACCCGCCATATCGCCTGGCTATTTTTTGGTTGCAGCCATCATTGTTATTTGGTGGCCTGGGCTTGATTTGAACCCGCCACCTTAGGTATATGTGGCTGGCGCCTTAGCCACTTGAGCCACAGGTGCCGAGCCTTTGTGCTGCTCTTAAAACAACTTTTCATTCAACTAAACTGAAAGTAGCTTCAGTTCAAAATCCTCAACAGTCAAATTGGATGCCAGTTCCTAAATTGTGTTCTTAGACCAGAGAGTAGCAACAGGGGTGTGAAGTACACCTCTTTGTCACCCTGGCTACCTTAGGGCATCATTGTTCCAAGTGGAGATAGGCAAATTTCAGCTACAACTGAAATCAGAAACTAGATTAAGAAGCCAAGGACTTGGCTAGGGACAGTGGCTCACACCTGTAATTCCAGCACTCTGGGAGGCCAAGGCAGGGAGATGGCTTGAGCTCAGAAGTTTGAGACCAGTTTGAACAAGACTGACACCTTCTCTCTACTAAAAATAGAAAAACTAGCCGGGTGTGGTGGTAGGTGCCTGTAGTCCCAGCTACTCAGGAGGTTGAAGAGGATTACTTGAGCCCAGGAGTTTGAGGTTACTGTGAGCTATGATGTCATAGAGAAACAGAGTTAAGACTCTGTCTCCAAAAAAAAAAAAGAAGAAAATAGAAGCCACAAGCCTAGACTTGTTCGGCTAAGAAAGTACAAAAAGAATCTGATGCCCCTTGTTCAAGATTTATTGCCCCAATGTTGGGGTATTAAGAGAAAGGAAGGAAAGTAATTCAAAGTATTAAAAGCCAGAATGGATTTAAACTCCCGAGAGCTCCAATTTGCCATCATGTCCTAGTGACAGGGAGAGACACTTTGCTTTCAGAAACAATATTTTCTTACCTCTTGACAATATAATTCAGATAACAAACTTGCTGCTTCAAATTTAACATCTTCAAACTGCGGGATCTAGTGACATCCAGTTAAGGAGTACAAAATATTGCAAACAAAGGTTAGTTTAAAAGGCCACAGTTAGAGGCTCCTACACTGAAGAGGTATTCAGGGCAGCATGTCCCTGGCTGCCTTGAGATTCCAAGTTCTCGGGGTGGTGCCTGTGGCTCAAAGGAGTAGAGCACTAGCCCCATATGCCAGAGGCGATAGGTTCAAACCCAGCCCGCGCCATTGCAAAAAAAAAAAAAAAAATAGGAAAGAGATTCCAAGTTCTCTTGCCCCACAGTGAACCCTGAGTTTGTTGCAGGGTGGGTGGGACATGGAGCTGGACACTGAGGTATAAAAGAAAGACAGACAGAGGAGTGCAGCATCCAGGAGAAGTTGCTGGTCTTGAAGGGCAGCCACAGGCTGAGTGAGGATTTCTCTAGGTGGCCTGTGGGGCAAAAACTAAACTCCCCGATAACTCTAAGGTGAGATGTGGTTCAGGCTTCTAATACATTCTTTTTATTCACAGAATTCCTTAAAGGGAACGGTACCAACAAGAAAAGGATACTTGCTGTGATATTAACCACTGAAAGAGAAAGAAAAAGGAATTATTTCTCAGGCAGACATTTCGCACCTAGTTACTGGCTTGCTTTGGGGTTTGCATCCGTTGTCCAGTTAAGTGGGAAGGTGGCCTGGTTGGCCTGAGAGGGTAGGCTCGTTTTCCTTCTAATCTGGCAAGGGGAATAGTGCTTATTAGGTGCTTAGGGAAGAAGAGATACTCTCTTTGACATCAGAGGAAAGGATGATGTTCTGAAGTCAGATACTACATGCCTATGGGCTGGAATTTGGAGTTAGGAGCACAGAGGTGATCTGGCCCCACTGAGGCCCCCACATACCACACTGAAGTAGAGACAAGTGACAGGCAAAGCATTAGATAAAGAATCAGTCACAATCAGAGAGTGGGTCTTAGGGCATCAGTCCTTTCTAAAGAGTGACAAGTAAAATCAGCTTGAAAATGAGTGAAGTGGCTCGGCGCCTGTGGCTCAAGCAGCTAAGGCGCCAGCCACATACACCTAAGGTGGCAGGTTCGAATCCAGCCCGGGCCCGCCAAACAACAATAATGGCTGAAACCAAAAAATAGCCGGGCGTTGTGGCAGGTGCCTGTGGTCCCAGCGCTTGGGAGGCAGAGGAAGGAGACTGGCTTGAGCCCAGGAGTTGGAGGTTGCTGTGAGCAGTTAAGCCACGGCACTCTACCCAGGGGGACAGCCTGAGGCTCTGTCTCAAAAAAAAAAGAAAAAAAAAGAAAATGAGTGAAGTGAGCCTCAGAGGCAAGGGAAAATTGTTCCAGCAAGGACCTGCAGGGTAGCGCTGACTAGGCAGAAGCCTTGGGGTGATACTGAAGCCATGTGCCAAGAATACAGTTCAAACAACAGGATCCAATTCAGGGACCACTGTGCCCCAAAGTCCACATTTTAAAAGGCTCCTAGGCTGATTACAGTCCTTAGATCACCCAAGGACCCAAGCACATATGCCTAATGCTGTTCCTGCTGTGTACCAGAGTCATTCACAGAGCAAATAATGCCTGACAAGAGCCTTGGTGGTTGCTGGGAGGTCGATCCGGAGACCTCAAGTTCTTGTGCTTTGTGAGAGAACAGTATGGAACGGGGGCACCTAAGGCTAGACAAGGAAGGAAGTTAGGAGTGGATTCCCTGGAGAAGTGGGAGCAAGAGGTACTCCAGGCAAAGAGCCCATAAAAAAGGCACAGAGGTCTAGGGAGGTGAGGCTGGAAGACCCAAAGTGTCTCTGTGCCACTCATGTGGCAACAGCCATTATCTACAGCTGTGGGTTAGAATGTCCCCCCTCATGTCACCCCTGGACCATAATCTAGTCAGGGGCAGAAAAGGATAGCACCTAACCAGATCAGAGTTTTAAGACCTTTCTGGATGCAGCAAAGAGAATGAGTAAGGGGAGGGAGGAGAAGCCTGCAGGGACTGGGGGTTGTCAGCAGGTATAGGGGGTCAGAGATGCCTCTGGGGTGAGGGTGAGCAGTGGGTGGGAGATATGGAGCTGTGTCCAAGACCAGGTGCCTGGTAGGCCTGGCAGGACATTTCTAGAGAGAGTCAAGAGCCCCAGGTTCCTGACACATGCACGCATACACCAAGGAGCCCAGACAAAAGACACTCACTCTACATCTAGCCCAAGGGTCTGGGGCCCTCAGGGGGCAGGGCCAGGACCTGCCACCAAGACCACAGCTGTGGCCCCAGTGGAGAAGCTTCTGAGCTGGAGGCCACATGTGGGGGGACAGTGGGAACATGAGTGATGCTGATAGAGAAGTTGGGGGTACTTTCTATAGAAGCTGCTGCTCTCTGAGAAGCTCGGACTAGCTATAGAAGCTCCAGAAGGCCTCAGGTTGGGAGAGATACCTAGTCACAGAGGAGAAATGGAACACATGGAAGAGATTATAACCAAGAGGTAGGCTAGAACTGGGCCAGTGTTTCACCTAACCCTGAGATTCACCTCTGGTGCCTGGTGGTTCTATGATTCAGTCACCATGGGGCAGGCAAAGAGCCAGGTAGAAGGGGAGCTTTTCAGAGTTCAGGGTGGGTAAAGACCATGCTGCCATTCATGAAAAGCAGCGACGCAGCCTAGGACCAAGATGTAAACCTGGCATCCACTACTGAGTTTCGAAGTCAGGCCTGGCCGAACCCTGGACTTCACCATAGCCCAGCAGAGGCAACCATAGAGACAAGAGGTGAATCCACCCTATGTGGGTGGACAAGCCTTCCTTTCATGTCTGGGACCCAGGGACACTCTCCCACCACTTAAGGCCATCTCCAAGTTTGAAGCTGAGGACCATTATCTCTGTAGCATACGGACTTCAAAGGACATAATCAAATTGCTTACTGTCTGGGGGAACCCACTGCACCTACTGCAAAGCACACTTTGTGCTGCAAGGCTTAGGTCTGCATGGGCCTATAATGCCTCCTTGTAGCAACAGCTGTCTGTCCCATCTCCTTTCGGGACTTTTGTGTGGCTACCATCAAATCAGTAGATAGTAGGGCTGGACCTAATTTCCTTTGACATCTCTTTTTTATGAGTCAGATGTATCTACTGACAATCAGCTTCCCTCTCTGCCAGCTTTTCTTTTTCTGTTCTTTTTTTTTTTTTCTGAGACAGAGTCTCAAGCTGTTGCCCTGGGTACAGTGCCATGGCGTCACACAATGACCTATGTTCCTGAAGGACAGGATAGGCCAAGGGTCAGGGTGGGCTACTCACTTCCCTGGAACTGCCAGTCTAATGTCAAAAGACTTCATTCATTTTTGTACCTTTGTGAATAGAGTCACTTTTTTTTTTTTGAGATAGAGTCTGACTTACATTGACCTTGGTAGAGTGCCATGATGTCACAGCTCACGGCAACCCTCAACTCTTGGGCTTAAGTGATTCTCTTGCCTCAGCCTCCCAAGGAGCTGGGACTATAGGTGCTCGCCCCAATACCCAGCTATTTTTTTGCTGCAGTTGTCTTTGTTGTTTAGCTGGCCTGGGCTGAGTTTGAACCTCAGTTTATGTGGCTGGCGCCATAACCACTGTGCTATGGGCACAAAGCCTGCCTTTGTGAAACTTTTAACATAAATTTTCAAATAAACAAAAATACATAAACCAAATTATATCCACCTCAAAAAGTATGTAGGATACCTTATCCAAAGTTGCTATATCGGCTTGGCGCCTGTGGCTCAAGTGGCTAAGGCGCCAGCCACATACACCTAAGGTGGCAGGTTCGAATCCAGCCTGGGCCCGCCAAACAACGACGGCTGCAACCAAAAAATAGGCAGGCGTTGTGGCGGGCGCCTGTGGTCCCAGCTACTTGGGAGGCTGAGGCGGGATACTTGCTTGAGCCCAGGAGTTGGAGGTTGCTGTGAGCTGTGATGCTACGGCACTCTACCCAGGGGGACAGCTTGAGGCTCTGTCTCAAAAAAAAAAAAGAACTGACTTGGATTTGTAGTCAGTAATGGCCCTTTTTTAAAAGAACAACAGCCTGGACTGTAGGAAAAAACCAAAGAATTAGTTTTTTTATTTTTATTTTTTGCAGTTTTTGGCTGGGGCTGGGTTTGAACCCACCACCTCTGGCATATAGGGCCGGCGCCTTACTCCTTTGAGCCACAGGTGTCATCCCATTTTTTTTTTTTTTTTTGAGATAAGAGTCTCACTTGGTCACCCTGGGTAGTGTGCCATGGCATCATAACTCACAGCACCTCTAACTCTTGGACTCAAGTGATTCTCTTGCCTCAGCCTCCCTAGTAGCTGGGACTATAGGTGTCTGTCACAACACCTGGCTATTTTTTTTAGAGATAAGGTCTCACTCTGGCTCAGGCTGGTCTTGAACCTGTGAGCTCAGACAATCCACCCACTTTGGCCTCCCAAAGTGCTAGGATTACAGGTGTGAGCCACTGTGCCCAGCCAAACATAAACAATTCCTACTCAGCTCGGCGCCTGTGGCTCAATCCGCTAAGGCGCCAGCCACGTACACCTAAGGTGGCGGGTTCAAAATCCCAGCCCGGGCCCGCCAAACAACAATGATGGCTGCAACCAAAAAATGGCCGGGCGTTGTGGTGGGCGCCTGTGGTCCCAGCTGCTTGGGAGGCGGAGGCAGGAGACTCGCTTGAGCCCAGGAGTTGGAGGTTGCTATGAGC
>CAUYQV010111021.1:0-13278 GCA_963574575.1 Galagoides demidoff
CTCTCCCTATCTGCAGGCCTACCTATTCCCTGAAATACAATTATATTAAATCAGGTCAATTAATAACCCTACTATGACCTCTTAGTGATATCATGAAAGAGTCACAAGTTTTTTACTTTAAATTAAAAGCTAGAAATGATGAAGCTTAGTGAAGAAGAAAGATCAGGTTGAAAGCCAACATACAGTGAAAACTAGGCCTCTATGAGCCAAGCAATCAGCCAAGTTGTAAATTCAAGGGGAAAGTTCCTGACGTAAATCAAATGGACTGTTCTAGTGAAGGCATAAATGATACAAAAGCAAAACAACCTTATGACTGACATGCAGAAAGTTTCAGTGGCCTGCTGAGAAGACTAAAATAGCCACACTAGTTCCTTAAAGCCAAATCCTACCCTGGAAGAGCAAGGCCCTAACTCTTCAGTTCTATCAATGTTGGGAGAGGAGACAAGTCTGTATGAGAAAAGCTGGAAGAGCCAGAGGCTGGCTCATGAGGTTTTAGGAAAGTAATTGTTTCGGTAACATGAAAGTATAAGGTGAGGCAAGTACTGACAGAGAAACTGCGGTAAGCTATCCAGAAGCTCTAACTAAAAGACTCGTTGAAGGTGGCTACGCTAACCAATAGATTTTCAGTGTACATGAAACAATTTTCTTTCTGAAAAAGATGACATTTAGGAATTCCCTCCCTACATAGAAGTCAAGGTCAGGCTTCAAAGTTCAAAGGACAGACTGACTGTATTGTTAGGGGTTAGTGTAGTAGCTGACGTTAAGTTAAAACCAGTCCTCATTTATTATCCAAAAAAAATTCCAAGGCTCTTAAAAAATTACACTACATCTAAGTTTGGGCTCTGTATATAGAATAACAAAAACTAGATGATACCACATCTGCTGAATATTTTGAGCCCACTGTTAAGATCTACCACTCAGAAAAAAGGATCTATTCCTAAGTATTAGTGCTCATTGATGAAGCATCCCGTCACCCAAGAGCTCTAATGGAGATGTACAAGTAGACTTGTTTTCATGCTTGCTAGCACAAGACCCATTCTGCAACCCATGGATCAAGGAGCAGTTTTTGTGTTAAAGCTTATTATTTCATAAATATATTTTGTAAGGCAATAAATGTCATAGAGTGACTCCTCCGATGGATCTCAACAGAGTAAACTTAAAACCTTCTTCCAAGAGTTCTCCACTTAGATGCCATTAAGGACATCTTAAGATGCCTGAGAGGAAGTCATAAACATGAATAGAAGTTTGGAAGAAATGTATTCCAACACTCATGGGTAACCTTGAGATGTACAAGTGGAGGAAGCCACTGTAGTCATGGTAGAAATAGCAATTGAACCAGGATTATGGTAAAAGTAGAGCCTGAAGATGTAACTAAAGTGTTGCAAACTCGTGATCATCTTGAATGGATAATCCAAAGAAGTGGTTTCTTGGAGATAGAATCTACTCTTGGCATAGAAGAGGTAAATATTGTTGAAAAGGATTTGGAATTTTACACAAACTTAGTGAAGTGTAAATAAAGCAGAAGCAGACTTTAAAAGGATTGACTCCAATATTCAAAGACGTTTGACTATCAAACAGTATTCCAAGCCACAGAGAAATCTTTCCCGAGAGGAAAAGTCAATGTGACAAAATTCACCATTGTCTTTTTTTTTTTTAACTGTTGTCTTATTTTAAGAAACTGCCACAGCCACCCCAACCTTTGGTCACCACCACCCTGATCAGTCAGCAGTCAACAATACTGAGGTAAGACCCTCCACCAGCAAAATGATTATTATAACTCACTGAAGGCTCAGATAATCATTAACATTTTTTAGCAATAAAGTATTGTTAATTAAGATATTTACATTGCCTCCTTAGATACAATGCTATTGCACACTTAATAGACTATCATATAATGTAAACTTTTATATGTACCAGGAAACAAAAAAAGTGTGTGATTTGCTTCATTGTGATACTTACTTTATTGTAATGGTCTGGACCCAAGCCCGCAGTGTCCAGATACGCCTGTACTAATTGTGAGAAGTAGCTCTTGGAGAGATGTAGCTTGTAACCAATAAAGAAAATGTATTTATAGTTATATCTCATCCAGAATAACCCTCCAAAAACCTGATGATTTCCTTTGTAGCAACTGTTCTCTGTTTCCTAGCTAACAGACCTTAACTTCACCTTGAATAACAATATGCTAGTTCCAAGAAATGAATTATGATTTGTTTAGTTCATCACAGAAATTCTATTTCCCTTAAATAGTAGCATATAACCCAGTCCTGACCAATGACCCATGAGGAAAAGGCTATTGGAGAGAGGGACTTCCGTGATATGTTGTCTTCCATGATAAAAAAAGAAAAAAAAAATGCAGAGAAAGATGCAAGTGCTACAAGGCTATTTTTTTTTTCACTTGAATGTTTCCTTACTTGTACCATCATCCAGAGGTAACATGAATAATGAGACAATGATTATCTTATGATTGCTATCATCTGTCATTCATGAGCCAGAAAAAGTTCATAGTTCAAAGCTAACATGGTAAGAATGGCAGAGTGGAGACCCCTGTGTCTCACCATATGTAAAAATCAACTCAAGATGGATTAAAGAGATAAATGTAATATCTGAAACTATAGAACAACTAGAAGAACCCAGACAAAATTCTTCTGGACATTGTTCTAGGCAAAGATTCATGACTAAGATCTCAAAAAGCACAAGTAACAAAAACAAAAATAAAGAAATGGAACTTAAAATAAAAAGCTCTGCACAGCGAACGAACAATCAACAGATCAGGCAACCTGCAGAATGGGGGGAAATATTCATAAACTACATCTAACAGTATACTAATATCCAGAATTGATAACAAACCCAAACAACTCAATAACAACAACAACAAACCCCCACAAAAGATCCCCTTAAAAAGTGGGTAATAAACATTTTTTAAAAGAATTCATAAGATTGGCCAACGAGAATGTGAAAAACTATTTAACATTAATAATCATCAGAAAAATATAAATTAAAGCAGGAATATAGTATCATCTTATACCAATCAGAATAGCTATTACCAAAAAGACAAAAAATAACAGATGTAGCTGGGGAAGACACAGAAAAAAGGGAATACTTGTACATTGTTGGCGGGAATGTAAATTAGTACAACCTCTATAGAAGACAATATAGAGATTCCTCAAAGAACTAAAAATGGAACTATTGTTCTATTCCTCTACTGCAGTGGTTCTCAACCTTTCCAATGCTGTGACCCTTTAATACAGTTCCTCATGTTGTGGTGAACCCCAATATGGTTGTAACCCCTGCTTTAGTGGAAATCTATCCCAAAAAGAAATGATTATATTGAAAGGACACCTGCAGTCATATACTTACTGCAGGAATGTTCGCAATAGCAAAGATAAGCAATTACTCTGAGGTTAATCAATAGATGATTAGCTAATGAAAATGTGGCATATATACATCATGGAATGCTATTCAGCCAGAAAAAAGAATGAAAGTTTTTCTAAAGCAATTTGATGGAGCTGGAGGCCATTCTCTTAAATAAACAACTCAGTCACAGACAAATATCACACGTTCCACACATATAAGTAGGAGCTAAACAATTTGTGCATCTGGATATAGAGTGTGGAATAACTGACAACGTAGACTTGGCAGAGTGAGGAATTGGAGGGAGTGGATAATGAAAAATTACTTAATGAGAGCAATGTACACTATTCCGGGTACCCTTAAAGCCCTTACTTCACCACTATGCAATCTTTTCATGTAGTAAAATTGCACTTGTACCTCCATAAATTTATATAAGAAAGAGAGAGGGAATATGAGTCCCTGATCACCTTATTGGACGTGCTAATGACTAATACCTAATCCTGGGACCACTGTGTCCAAATGGGTTATTAAGTGTACAATAAATGTTCTCATGTTTTCAACCAGTGTTGGTCAAATTTTCAGCTACTTAAAGTATTCCTACGAATTAACTTCCACATACCAATTCTAATTGTGCCCTCTAGAGATTCAGTTGCCTGTTTTCATATACATGTAGCATATAAAAAGATAAATTTCATATAAATTTAGCATATAAAAACATTAAAATTTCATATAAATTTATCATATAAAACATTAAAATTTCATATAAATTTAGCATATAAAAATAAATTTTGTTAGTGACAGAAAGAAGACCTAGGGCATGAAGTCTTGAAAAGGTAACATCTTCTGTTGCATGGATCAAAAATAATACGACTTTGCTTTTCCCACTTCTGCCCTTTACAGACGCTGACTCCTCTGCTTGGCAAACCCTTTCCTTCCTTATCTGTCTGATCAACTGATACCTATCCCCTACATCTTAGTTGCAGATTTGCTTCTTTGAAATCATCTCCTAAGCAGAATTAGATGGTTTCCCTTTGGGGTTCCTATATATGTTAAAGATTTTTCTTCTAGTAGCAAGAGACAGAAAGCACATTAGAATTGATTTAAGAAAAGTGGTGAATTGAGGCTCATGTGACTGTAAAGCCCAAGAAGAGAACTAGCTTTGTTCAAAGATGCAATGATGAGGTCAGGATTCAATCTCCATCTTTCTGCCTCTCTTTTCTCCTGTTGGCCGGTTTGGTCAATTCTTAGTTACACTCTTTCTTTGCAGGCAAAGATGGACTTAGGAAACTTTAGGACTGATTCATCCTCCCAAATCCCAGAGGAAAAGTCTTTCTCTTTGAAGTTTTAACAAGAATCCTAGAACTTAATGTCATTGACTTGGATGGGATCATGTGTTCAGAGGATGGCCAGGGCTATGGGAACATTGATATGGAATTTGCCACTGAAGTTGATATGGACAACCATACACAAATCCATTAAACTGAGATAAGAAAAGAAAAATCATACTCTCAGTGGAATACCTGAAAAGGAGAGAACAGATGAGGACAAGAAGAAACTATATCCACCACATATGCCTAATACCTTGCATAAACCACTATAGTATACCATACTCATTAATTCAAAAATCTGCCGAAGTTTATTATATTCTAAGCACCAAATTGATATATATATGTCTTTTTATTGATTGATTTATTTTTTATTAAATCATAGCAGTGTACATATATGTCTTTTTGCTTGATTCTCTCTCCACTAAGCTGCACTCCTCAAAGGCAAGGACAATGTCTAACTCAAAGCATCTTTTTTTTTTAATTTCTGTGTTTTATTCTTAAACATCACATGTGATGACACCAATTGAGAATCTCTAAAATCATTACTCACCTTTGACTTAATTTAATACTCATATTCGCCACTTTAAGAGTCATAATGCACATACAACGTATAGTGACCAGATTCATAATAAAAGTAAGCTAGCTTTGCTGCTGGCCACTGAAGATCAAAAATAAACATTCATACTGAAATTATCACCAACAATATCCCAGAACCTATATTCCACATGAAAATGAGGCAGTTCCAAGGATCATGTAGAAGAAAATAAAAACAAAACAAAACAAAGCAAAAGTTGGAGCAGGAAAAAAAAAGAATCAAATCTCCATTATCTTTCATACTCTTCTCCTAATATGCTTAAATAACTTGGAGGAAATCCTTAATATGTAATTATGGCATTGCATGTTCACAAACTGATTAATTCTCAGATCACTTCATAGGATACTTGTATTGCCATGAGTTGCCATGCCCATCCTGTATCTAAGTGCTCTCTTTTTGAAATACCTCATCTTATTTTTTTTGTCCTTATGAGCATGTAATTGTTTATATATTGATCTCATATTAGTATTGAGTACACTGGATATTAATTTTTCCATTCTTGCAATTTTACTAAGAAGAATGTATTTCAACTCCATCCAAGTAAATGTAAAAGGTGTAAGTAAAGTCTCCATCTTTTTAATGGCTGAATAGTATTCCATGGCATACCTATATCACAGTTTGTTAATCCATTCATGGGTTGATGAGCACTTGGGCTGCTTCCATAACTTGACAATTATGTAATTCAAACCATTTTAAATCCTCTTTTATCATAAAACACATCAGGTTGTTACTGTCTCTTGGATATTTGTCACCTTACAACAAACTGAAATCCTCAAAAGCTAGGATCTTATCTGATTTCTCTTTCCAGTCTCAAAAACTACTACAGTGCCAGGGCTGCACATAGTTTTTTCTCACTAAACCTTTACTGGATGAATGTACTGGCACTCAAGTAATCTGGGCAATTTGTACTGTTTCTAGCTGAGAAATGTTGCCACATTAATTTCAAAATAATGCCCAGTAAGCATTTTACAGCTTTGTAGATTTCTAACAAAAGCAGAGATTCTAGACAGTATGAAAACAAAAGACTAAGTGAAGTTTGAGTGGCCACTCAAACAAAGAAGAGATAGGGAGGAGAATGGAGATATCACAGATGGCAAATTGTGTTGCTACTAACTTCAGTCGGCATCACACACTTAACCACTGAAACATTCGAACATTGAAGGTAATGTGACAAGGAAAGTATGCTTTCAAAAGAAACGTTGTAACCATTCATCAAAAGCAAAGAAGATCTTGATTCTCCAGAGAATGTTGGTCACAAACTGAACAAAAATAGAAATCTAAGCTCTTTGGATAAAGCCAGAGGCAAGCAGCCAAAACACTAATATAAAAACCACTCTCACTAACTAACATAAACGGCAGGAAATAGCATCATTTGGACCTGATTCCAGGCCAACCACAGGTCCCAGACCTAGCTTAGTCTGGAAATATCTCTGCCATGTTCTCAAACAGCTCAAGACCAAAGCAGCAGCCAGAGGAAAGCAAATGTGTAACCAAAGTCTAGGTCAAGAGTTAAAATGACGTTTTGAGAGCAAGATTAACAGTCCAATGAATACAAATTGACAGTCTAAAGAATAGACATATTAGGTCAAGATTCAAAAAACATCGAGATAGGGCCAATGCAAAAAATTACTCAAAAACAATGTTAAAAATAATTATTTAGTCCTCTTGTCTTGTATTTGCCTAATCACATACTTCTTTGCATATTTCAACAGCAACCTGTCTAGCAAAAGGGTTTTGCTTTTAAAGGTGCAAAGTAGCATGTTTTTGGAACAACTCTATTCATTTAAATACTTAAAAAAATTTTTTTTAAATAATCAAACTATTCTGATTTAAATAGTGAATTCAAATTCATTATTTTTTGCATATTTTTCCTCTTTCGTTTATTTAGAAAGAAGTTATAAGCAGTGAATGATGTCATATAAGAATTAGTCAAGAGTGGCTGAATCCCACAATTATCCCTTTTCTTTTTCCAATCCATACATTCAAAACATGGAATGGTTTCCCACATACGTTTTTGCTTTTTTTTTTTTTATGTCATCCTTGGTAGTGTTGTGGTGTCACAGCTCACAGCAACCTCCAACTCCTGGGCTTAGGCGATTCTCTTGCCTCAGCTTCCCAAATAGCTGGATCTATAGGCACCTGCCACAACACCCAACTATTTTTTGTTGCAGTTATCTTTGTTTAGCTGGCCCGGGCCGAGTTCAAACCTACCACCCTCAGTGTATGTGGCCAGCGCCATAACCACAGTGCTACGGGCTCCAAGCCTTTTTTTTTTTTTTTTTTTTGACAGAGTCTCACTCTGTTGCCTGGGCTACAGTGCCATGACCTCAGCCTAGCTCACAGCAACCTCAAATTCCTGGGCTCGAGTGATCCTCCTGTCTAAGCCTTCTGAGTAGCTGGGACTACAGGTGCTTGCCACCATGCCCAGCTAATTTTTCTACTTTTGGTAGAGAGGGGTTCTCACTCTTGCTCAAGGAATCATCCCACCCCTAAGCTCAAGGGTTCATCCCACTTTGTCCTCCCAGAGTGCTAGGATTGTAGGTATGAGCCACTGTGTCTAGCCTACATTTTTGAGACCACGACATTCACTTGGCCTACTTAAGTGAATTAAGTGGCCTACTATTCACTTAATTTATGGCATCACTTTTTTTTTTCATTTTTCCTGAAGTTTATAACACATATCAATCATTAAAATAATTTTTTACATATTTCAGTGGAAATAAGCAGAAAAATTTGTATATTCTGCAAGGCAAAGGTATGCTAATCCATGTATTAGCATTGGGCAGCACCAGGCTTGTTGATGAAATTTTCTTTCCCAGCCTCTGAAATCCCATATGATTCTTCTACCATTACCATTTCCTAAAGCCACATTAGCATGACTAGAAGATGCCCGCATATGAACATAATGTCTCAATATACCCAGGGCAGGACTTATTCCTGCAGATGGAAGAGATGGAGAACAAGAAAAACAAAACAGAATAAGTCACAGATGCTCACTTACACGTTCCTTTATTTCCTACCAGCTTTTTGCTGTCTTTATTTTAGATCTGCAAGCTCCCAGTGGGCTGGGACTTTCAATATTTAGTTCATTTTGCAAGTCATAAAACACAATAGTGGGAGCAAACTGGTGTTTTTCAGTTAATAAGTCCAGAAGTCACTGAAGAGTCTAAAGTTTCTTTCCGCCCATCTATAAGGAGCAAAGACATAGGACATCTCTATTCTTTTCAACTTCCCGTCCTTCTTTCCTAAAAGTAAATAAAAATATTGACATTCCTTTGCCCAAGGCAAATCCACTTCATCTGACCTTCCTTACATACTCATGCCCTCCTGTCACTCTCACAGCCTGGCCAAACACCTTCCACAGACCATACGTCCTTCATGTTTACATGGATGGAGCTGGAAAATGTTCTTCTTAGCAAACTTAGGAACCTGCTCTGTACCCCAAGTCCGAAGCTCTACACACAACCCATGTCCTTCATTCCCTCTCTGTCTTTGACATGCTTTCCCCCTGTGAGAAAACCCTAGCCTAGCCCCTCTGGACTATCTGTTGAACTCTGACTCATCCTATGAGAATTCCATGAGGAATCCTTATGGAAGTCTTCTGTATTCTGTAGAATCAGGTAGGCAACCCCATTTCCCATGCACCTTTGTCCATGTCTCTGCCACAGCACTTAGCACATTGTATTATCATTTTCTGTTTCAACATACCTCCCCTTCTAGATTCATCAAAAGTGTGCCTTTTTCAGGACAGGTTTTATTGATATTAAAAAAAGATAACCATTGGGAAAGCAACCCTGCTGGGGCTGTCACATTTGATTGTGAGGCTGCATAATGACCTTGGGTGGAGTTAGTGACAAAACCAATATGCTGAGCACAGCAAAGTAAAGAGATGGAACAAAACTGGTCCTTGAGGAAGCCATCCCAACTCTGAATTAATCAGTCCTGAAGCTGTTTCTCCTCTGGACAATGTGATATGTCTGACAGCAATTTTTTTTTTACTTATTTTTAAGCTATTTTGAAATTTTACATTCTGTTACTTCCAAACAAGTAATCTTTTTTTTTTATTAAATGATAGCTGTGTATGTTAATGCAATCATGAGGTACAGTGTGGTGTTTTCATGTATAATTTGAAATATTTTCATCAAACTGGTTAACATAGCCTTTATGTCATTTTCTTAGTAATTGTGTTAAGATGTTTATATTCTCCTCTCAGAAAGATGCACTTGTATCCTTGTAAGATAAACCATAGAAGTGATCCCTCCAATCACCTTCCCTCCAGTCATCCCCCCTCCTCTTCCCCTCCCTCTCCCCATATTCTTAGGATATAATTAGGTTATAGCTTTCATATGAAAGCTATAAATTAGTTTCATAATAGGGCTGTGTACATTGGATACTTTAAGAAAGATGGAGACCATACGTCCTTCATGTTTACATGGATGGAGCTGGAAAATGTTCTTCTTAGCAAAGTATCACAAGAATGGAAGAAAAAGTATCAAACAAGTAATCTTAACCAACACAAATACTAAATTTATCACCTCCAAGGTAAACCTGAAATAAGACACACACCCCCAAGCTTGTGTTTTCCCATTTTTATTTGTTTTAATAATTCCTATGTTTTCAATGTTATTGTGAAAAGAAATAATGCTTTGTACAAAAAGAATAATGTATTCTTCCAAGTCAGGGAAGAAAATTCAAATGTCCCCTCAGAAGCCAGAGAGATAACGCACACAAAAAATAAACTGTTCAAGTCAGTATGTACTAACTTCCTTTTAAATTTTGACTAGGCATAATAACTGCCTAGTTAAATTGCCTTTTAACTAATTGTGGTGCTAAACAGAGCAGTGAAAAGACTAGATCCGACTAATTTGACTACTATGGAAGCTTTTATTACTAGAAAGTGTTATTAAATACTCTAGTCCTCTAAAATATTATTAAATATTCTAATCCATTACATTCCCTGTACACTCAAGCCCTCAAACTTCAAATACATTTAAAATAGAAACAAAATTCATGACAAATAATTTAAACTGTGGCAATTTTAAAACATAACGGTAAATTCTACTGCCACTCCTTTCGCCAGGAAGAATGGGGTCTGTGTCTCCTCTCCTTGAATTTGGGCAGAACTGTTTCTATGTTAACAAATTAGCACAGTAAAAGTGATGCCATGTGTCTGTCACTCAAGGGTAAGTATTAAAAAGCCACAGTATTTCTGCCTGTTGTCTTAGATCCTTTGCTTGCTGGCTCCCCTCATGGAGTATCCTTTCCTGGCACTAAGCAGTCGTGCTCTGAGAAGTCCACGGAATATGGAGTGTCCCCAAAGTTATTCCTATGGGGCCCTGTCTAATTTCCTGACCTGCAGAATCTAAGGGTAGAGACTAAAATAATGGTTCTTTTAGGCTTCTTGAAGTTTTTCCATACTATGATAGATGAGGAAAACACAAATGAAATCTGTCTCTCAGTAGTTGTTCCATTAAATATTATGCTGCAACTTGTAAATGTGTTTGTTAATTGAAGTTGTTAAATTTTCTGATTAAACTCATTAAATTTTAGAATTCAAGAACTGGAAGGAATTTATAGATTATCAACAACTAAGTACCTCATTTAGACGAGTAAGAAACAAAGAGTCTAGGAAATTTAAATGACTTAATAAATCTCTCGCAGATGTATAATGGCTGATTTATAATCAAGAAACAAAACATTTGATGTGCTGTCAATCTGTATTGATTTGTAAAATGAGTCTTAAGTGTTTCCTTCATCCTTTAGGAGAGAATTTACCCAGCATAGTAAAAGTTAAAACATATCCCCTTTTATTGTTACCAGGATAAAAACTTCCTTTAGGCAAGAGGATATCAATTATAGGTAAGATTGAAGGCATTTTAAAAAAAATTATCTATACTAGAAAGAAAAGAAGTTCTTTTCAAATTCATGATCAAATTCATAATCTTTTATCAACACATGCAGCATGTCCATAAAATATGGTTTGGAACTATACAGATTAGAAACTTGTCAAAATATAGAGTCATTTAGGAAATAATTAAAACAAATTTAGCTTATAATATAACTAAATTGTCTACTACTCATATTTTAAAGAGCTATTACTGATAATAGAGATAGTGATAGTAGCTGCTTCATGGCCTCAAAGATCAGTCCAGATCTCACATTTCCTATTTTATTTAATGTCTCATTATGGATCCAGGAACAGAGAAACTTTGGACACTAGGAATGGTTAGTACCTACGGCAGAGGTTGGGTAGCAAATGTACTTCTTCCTGAGCACAGAGCTAAGCAGTATTTACCGATCCTCTGCAACAAAGTGAGGCCAGTGTAACAAGTTTGTGCCAATGAAATGTATTAGAAGTAGTGTATCACTTTTAACCAATGCAGTGGGGACAGATTCCAAAATGGTCCCCAGCAATCCCCCCTCCTAATGTTCATTCCCTTATGTAATCCCTTCCTCTTAAATATGGGTTCCCCTAGTGACTTTCTACTATCCAAATCAATATGTGAGAGTCAGTTCCATGATTACATTATATAAGATGGCCATCTTGCTAGAAGACTCTCCCTCACCACGTCTCTTAAAGCCAGCTGCCATCTTGGAAGAGGTCTATGGCAAGTAACTAATACCTTCAGTCCAACAGCCCTCAAACAACTGAATCTTGCCAACCACCATGTAATGGAGTTAAATAAGAATCCTTTTCAATTCAAACCTTCAGATGAGACTTCAACACTGGCTGACATCTTGATTACAACCTGAGATAGACTATGAAACAAAGGACTTAGCTGAGACATGCCCAGCTTCTTGACCCATAGAACAATAAGATAATAAATGTGTGCTATTTTAGCCTGCTAAATGTTAGCATAATTGATTTTGCAGCAATAGATTAATAAGGCAGCTAAAAGTGGATATACCCTGTCATGTTCTCTCTCCCTTCATCTCTCTGCTGGCTAGATGACATAGTAGCACCAAAGCAATCTTGAAGCCACGGGTTAATGGTGGCGGAGCCCCAGCTTGAGAGAAGGCTGGGTCTTGAAGGCAAAACTCTGCACCCCTCGACAATAAGAGAAACAGCTGAACTGTTACTTGGTTAAGTCACCAAGATTAGGAGATGCCTGCTGCAGCTGCTAATTTCACTGTATGAAAGCTTAAAACTTCCAGTTACGGGTTTACCAAAAATTTGCTAAGTATAACTAACACAGTACTACCTCTTATTAATAGTAATTTTATGTTTTCAAGACCACAAAGACATTTTATAAAGCCCTCACATATTTTCATATCTTTGTTCCTTTGCTCCTAATCATCCCCTTTCCATTGAATGTCTTCTTTATTTAATTCTTTGCTTACGGACCTCTAACAAACTCTTTGGTGACTATCCTATATGTCTACTCTGATGCATCTACATCAGCTCCAGGCAGAATCACATTTAATTAGAATTAATTTATAAGAGTCTACTAAAAATAGCTTTAACATTTTTCTTATCAGTGTAAATTCTTGTAAAGAAAATCGGTAATATCTATTGGCATTTAACATATGCACATCTCTTAATCTAACATTCCACTGCTAAAAATTTATTTTAAGGATACAGAGATTAATTATATAAAGGCACATATATTTGAGCATTTATTAGAGCAGTATTTATAATTAGAACAAAATAGAAGCAATCTGAATAGTCATTAATAGGTAACTGGTTATGGTAGGTCTGTATGGTTTATATAAGCAGATAGAAAAATATTTCAAAGATAAATTATTTAGGCTCGGCGCCTGTGGCTCAATCGGCTAAGGCGCCAGCTACGTACACCTAAGGTGGTGGGTTCGAATCCCCAGCCCAGGCCTGCCAAACAACAATGATGGCTGCAACCAAAAAATAGCCGGGCGTTGTGGCGGGCGCCTGTGGTCCCAGCTACTTGGGAGGTGGAGGCAGGAGACTCGCTTGAGCCCAGGAGTTGGAGGTTGCTATGAGCTGTGATGCCATGGCACTCTGCCCAGGGGGATAGCTTGAGGCTCCGT
>CAUYQV010111022.1:0-12205 GCA_963574575.1 Galagoides demidoff
TGAGACAGAGCCTCAAGCTATCCCCCTGGGTAGAGTGCCATGGCATCACAGCTCATAGCAACCTCCAACTCCTGGGCTCAAGCGAGTCTCCCGCCTCAGCCTCCCAAGTAGCTGGGACCACAGGTGCCCACCACAACGCCCAGCCATTTTTTGGTTGCAGCCATCATTGTTGCTTGGCGGGCCCAGGCTGGGGATTCGAACCCGCCACCTTAGGTGTACATGGCTGGCGCCTTAGCCGATTGAGCCATAGGTGCCGAGCCCAAAATTTCTTTTTCTATTTTTATTTTTTTGAGACAGAATTTCATTATGTCAATCTTGATAGAGTAAGGTGACATCATAGCTCACAGCAACCTCAAACTTTTGGGCTTACACGATTCTCTTGCCTCAGTCTTCCAAGGAGCTGGGACCACAGGTGCCTGCCACAACACACGGCTATTTTTTTTTTGAGACAGAGCCTCAAGCTGTCCCCCTAGGTAGAGTGCCGTGGCATCACAACTAACAGCAACCTCCAACTCCTGGGTTCAAGCGAGTCTGCTGCCTCTGCCTCCCAAGTAGCTGGGACCACAGGCGCCCGCCACAAGGCCTGGCTATTTTTTTTGGTTATAGCCATCATTGTTGTTTGGCGGGCCCTGGTTGGATTCGAACCCGTGACCTTAGGTGTATGTGGCTGGCACCTTAGCCACTTGATCCACAGGCACTGAGCCTCTGGCTATTTTTTATTACAGCTGTCACTATTGTTTAGCTGGCCCAGAACAAGTATGCACCCGCCAGGCTTGATGTATGTGGCTGGCGCCATAACCACTGTGCGATGGGTGCCAAAGCCTCAAAATTTATTTTCTATATAAAGAATACAGTCACTGCAGACTAGGTATCACATGAATGTTGTGCAATAGTTGTAAAGTTCAAACAATAGCAATGATTTTTGCTTTTGAATAAATTGCCTAGAAAAATCATTAAGGCAATTCATTTCTTGGTTCGAAATCCATGCAGAAGGAAAAATGAAATTAAATGTAAATCCTAGTGTAAATTCACACACCAGAGACTTTGCTGAAAGTATCTGAAATCCAAGGTATGCTAATTGCTTTCGGGAGTGCACTGTATCTAGTTCAGAGGAAGTTCACTTACCATTTTGACAGGTAAAACTCATAAAGTCGAACTGGGCATCTTAGTGGGTTGTCAGTATTCTCTGCCATCTCCACCCCTACTGAAACCTCATCATCTTCATTTCGTTTCCTCTTCCCAACAGTTAGTTTATCTTGAGACAGGAAATAATAATCAAAGAATTATATTAGAAAAGCCCAAGACATCAATGAGCTTTGTTTCACAGCCAGCGTCATTCCCTCCCTTTTACTCACCCACTTAACTTGTGTAAGTTGACCACCGAACTGGTCAACACACATAGGTAGCCAACGTAAGGAACTAGGCCTGCTATACTGATACGTACATGTGGTGTATGTCTGGTCTATGAAAATTAGGTCAACTTAAGGAGATGGTCAACTACGAAGGTTCTACTGTACTTGCCAAGCTCCTATGCAGGTGCCTGACATTATTCTAAAGCGCTGGGTTTGTAGTATTAAACAAAATAAAGCCCTTATCCTATGAAATTTATGTTCCCCTGCTCACTAGAGAAGGGGAATTGTGGCAAAAAGTAAGGTGTAGGCTCGGCACCTGTGGCTCAATCGGCTAAGGCGCCAGCCACATACACCTAAGGTGGCGGGTTCGAATCCCCAGCCCGGGCCCGCCAAACAACAATGATGGCTGCAACCAAAAAATGGCCGGGGGCGTTGTGGCAGGCCGCCTGTAGTCCCAGCTACTTGGGAGGCAGAGGCAGGAGAATCGCTTGAGCCCAGGAGTTGGAGGTTGCTATGAGCTGTGATGCCATGACACTCTACCCAGGGGGATAGCTTGAGGCTCCGTCTCAAAAAAAAAAAAGAAAGAAAAAAAAAGTAAGGTGTATATCATCTCTATTCTCAGCCTGGCTTTTTTAATATCTGCAAGATAAAGCAGGAAAAAAGGGTTCCACTTGTTATTTTCCTACATGAAGACAGAAGTTGTCTCCCTTTACCTGAAAATATTTCTACCGTAGGGTACCAGTGTCTCCTGGGTATTTGCTCAAGTTTCCTTTTTTTTTTTTTTAAAAGAGACTAGGTCTTGTTCTGTTACCCAGACTAGAGTGCAGTGGCAGGATCATAGTGCACTGCAGCCTTGAACTCCTGGGCTCAAGGATCTTCCTGCCTCATTTTATTTTTTAGAGATAGAGTTTCACTATGTTGCCCAGGCTGGTCTTGAACTCCTAACGTCAAGTGATCCTTCCACCTTAGCCTCCCCAAAATGCTCCACAGGTATGAACCTAGGATTATAGGTATGAATCACCACGGCTGGCTCAAAGTAGATTACATGTGAATAAAACCAAGGCAACAGAACTTAAGTAAAAAAGCAAGATAATATATATTTTTTTTAAGTAAAGGAGCAATTCAGAAAAAAGTTTACATAATGTTGAATATCACAATTATTCTTACAGATTTTAGTTTCAGTAGTTTTAAATTCTTAAATCTAAAAAAGATATTTTGGGAGAATGCTTAAGGCTATGTTGACCAGTTTGATGAAAATATTTCAAACTGTATATAAAACCAGCACATTGTACCCTATACTGCATTAATATACATAGCAATGATTTAATAAAAAAAAAATTAATTAAAAAAAAGATATTTCACTCTTGGAAGTAACTCTCAGAATTTCAGTACTTACAATTCTGGTCAAAATTAATAAATTTCATTTCTAATTCTTTAATGCCGATATTAATTTTTTAAACATTAAAACCAAACTTTTACTTAGTAGACTGTTTTGGGAATGCAAGATCATAAAACTTCTAATAAAACCATCACTGCTATAATTCTACTATGTACAAAAGCAATATACTGTAGGCCAGCTTTTAAGCTCCTTCAGAATTTCACCATGTTGACAAAGAAGAGGGATTTGGGTCAAAAAAAAAAAAAAAGATTGAGAAACAATAGATTAAAAGTTAAGCAGCAATTGATTCATCTGGTACCCTGTAAACTAGTGATTCTTAATGCTAATTTAAATTTCCTGATTAGTTTTAAACTGCAGATTATTGGGGCTATATCCAATTAAGCTGGAACCTCTACTTCAAAGTCAATATAATATACTGAAGAACGTGGTGCTTCTTATTTTACTTTTTTTTTTTTTATTAAATCATCACTGTGTACATTAATGTAATCATGGGGTACAATGTGCTACTTTTATATACAATTTGAAATATTTTTTTTTTTTTTTGAGACAGAGCCTCAAGCTATCCCCTTGGGTAGAGTGCCATGGCATCACAGCTCATAGCAACCTCCAACTCCTGGGCTCAAGCGAGTCTCTTGCCTCAGCCTCCCAAGTAGCTGGGACCACAGGTGCCCGCCACAATGCCCGGCCACTTTTTGGTTGCGGCCATCATTGTTGTTTGGCAGGCCCGGGCTGGGGATTCGAACCTGCCACCTTAGGTGTACGTAGCTGGCGCCTTAGCCGATTGAGCCACAGGCACCGAGCCGAAATATTTTTACCAAACTGGTTAACATAGCCTTCATGGCATTTTCTTAGTTATACTTTTTTTTTGAGACTGAGTCTTACTATGATGCCCTCAGTAGAGTGCTGTGACATCATAGCTCACAGAAACCTCCAATTCTCTTGTCTCAGCCTCCGGCTATTTTTTGGTTGTAGTTGTCATTGCTGTTTGGTCGGCCCAGGCCAGCTCTGAACCTGCCAGCCCTAGTGTATGTGGCTGGCGCCCTAGCTGCTGAGCTACAGGCACCAAGTCATGATGCTTCTTATTTTGAGGCAAGTCTTTAACCCACCTCTGACAATAGAGAAAAACATTTAATAAATTTACAATTGTCCTTCTGCAGTAACTCTATTTCAGTATTATGAATGAGACTTCAAATAGAAATCTAACCATCAACATCACAGACCTGGTTCTGATTCCTGCTTCTGTAAAGGTGGGAAGAACCTCAGATATGTCATCTTGGTGCTGTATTTCAGTGTCCTGGTCCGTCTCATCACATGGGCAAAAGAAAGCTTCAAGTGCTCAGTAACATTCTTTAGTTGAAAGTATTTGGTATTGAAGAAAAGGAGGGTGTTTAAGAGGACGATTGGTGAGTAGGCGCCCAGCTGTTTGCACTCCCACAAATGCTCTTCTTCAATGCGAGAGAACATGTAACCTGGAAAAGGGAAGAGAGGCAAGAAACACTGCTGAGCCCCTCGGAGGACTAACGTCTCTCCAACTCTAGGACAGGAATATACGAAGAGAAAGACTAACTGCTCCTTGCTTTGTCCCTTTTCCTTATGCAGAAGTGAGAGCCTGAGACCAAGAGTGGATTATGGATTTGTCTGATGAACTGTCCTGGTCAGAAACAATTCAAGAATAAGGACTAAACTCTCTTAACCACCAGTTCATTGTACACATAAACTACTGAAAAAGGCCCACTGTAGCTTTACCAACACTACCAGATTAAAAATGGTGTCTATGTGTATAAAGGTAAATACAGCCTCAAGTTATTTTTAATCTTCAGCAATTAGTATCTATACATGCATGGTTCTAAATAATCAACAGCAAACCAAAGGCTTCCTTTTCTAAAAGACCAAATGTTATAAATCAGGATAGAAATATAAAATGAACAATTATATAAAAAGATAATCATGAAACTTAAGCAATTTAAGAAAGCAGATCATAAAAGCAGTCAAAATAAAAAATTATCCTACCATTAGGAAGTATTGTAGGTTCCCAAATTTTCAAGAGTTTGGTAAGTTCAATCATAAATCTGGAATAGGGCTCAGTAAAAATATTATCTATTCTACCATTTTCAAACAGGTACTACAAGGAAAAAAAAAAGAATATACATGTTGATACAAATACAAGTTTAAACTACGCTGTAAGAAATACAGTAGAACCTCTACAGCTGACCACGTCCTTAAGTTGACCTGAGGTTTACAAACCAGACACGTACCACATGTGCACATCAGTACAGTAGGCCTAGTTCTTCACTTTGACCAACCCTGTAAGTTGACTGGTTCATCATAGTCCCTTGGGTGGTCCAGTTACAGATGTTCTACTGTAGTGTGGCATTAATTTTTGCCATTATAAGACTGTGAAACATGTTCAACTTCTTAAGTACTGTAGGAATATGTTATAAAATACCAGGATTCAAGTTAAAAGTTTCCTTCATGTGAACTGACATTATCTTCAGCACTAAGCCTGCAAGGTAAAGGTTTTTATTTCCTTTTGAAAACATGGATGATACAGAATAACTATTTTAAGAATCCCTTACTCATTTCCTAAAGCTGATATACTAAAAATAAATTCTAATACATATTTCCAAATCATTTTTTTTCCTGATTCATAATATATAACTGCAAATGTATTCTCAGAAATTTCTTTTTAGCCCTAGATAGAAGACTTTTCTTGAAATAATACAGTTAGATAGTGTCAGGTAACCTAAAGAAACCCAAATTTATAAGCTATATATTTGGAGCTTTCTAAATACAGCTCTGAACTCTCCACCCAAAACCTAGCCCTCAAAAAGTTCAAGTCTAATTATAGGACATTAAACTATGTTAATTAAAGCCATCAACAACCATACCACAGGACAGAACACAAAGAACAGTTTGAGTAGAGTTAAAAAATGCATTTAGCTTTCTCTTCCTAGTTCTTTCTGGAGTTGAGAAAAGCTGGGCTGGGGCTGGGCAGAGAATGCATTGAGAGGGCAGGTTAGATAAAATCAAATGAGACAGGGAAATACAATGAGCAACGGCAGAACACAAGACGGCATATAATTACATGTACGAACCTTCTGGTGCTTATAAAATGTATTTTTTTGTCTTAGAGTCTCACTTTATCACCCTTGGCAGAGTGCTGTAGCATCACAGCTCACAGCAACCTCCAGCTCTTGGGCTTAGGCGATTCTCTTGCCTCAGCCTCCCAAGTAGCTACGACTACAGGTGCCCGCCACAATGCCCGGCTATTTTCTTTTTTGGTTGCAGTTTGGCCGGGACCGGGTTCAGACCCGCCACCTTCGTTATATGGGCCCGGCACCCTACTCACTGAGCCACAGGCGCCATCTGAAATGTGGTATTTTTAATTTATTTATCCATGGTTACCTTGGTTTTCTCCATTCTATCCATGTATGATTTGGAGCTATTCCCATTTAAACTTATTTTGGCTAATAAAGATTACCACTTCACTGTGCATTTTTCTTTATTTTGAGACAGAGTATCACTCTGTCACTTGTGATACAGTGTAGTAGGTAAATCATATATAGCTCACTGGGGCAGCCAACTCCTGAGCTCAAGTGATCTTCCTGCTACAGCCTTCCAAATCTGGGAGTATAACAATGAACCTGGCTAAATTTATTTTTGCATTTTGTAAAGATGAGGACTATGTGGGTCAGGGTGGTTTCAAATTCCCACACTCAAGCTATGCTCCTACCTAGGCCTCTCCAAGTGCCAACATTACAGGGGAGAGGGAGCCCAGCACCAAGATTGAGTCTGCATTTTTTTATGAGGCCTCTTCAAAGGCAATTTATGATCTTATTACCAAATTACAGTTTTGTTGTTGAATAGTATTCTTCCTTTTTTTTTCTGTTAATAAAATCATTTTCAAAGTTAAAAATATTATATCCTCACTATAGAAAAAATTTAAAATACAGAGAAAAGTGGAAAAGAGACTATTCAAACTCACAACACAAAGTCAACTATCATTAACATGCCAGGATATTTTTAATCTTTAAGAAAATTCCAGTGGGGCACAGTGGCTCATGCCTATTATTCTAGCACTTTGGGAGGCTGAGGTGGGTGGACTGCCTGAGCTCAGGAGTTTGAGACCAGATTGAGTAAAGAGCAAGACCTCATCTTTAAAAGAAAAATAGCCAGGCACTGTGGGGAGGCTGAGGTAAGAGAATAGCTTAAGCCCAAGAATGTGAGGTTACAGTGAACTATGATGCCACAGCACTCACCAAGGGAGACAAAGTGAGACTTTATCTCCAAAAAAAAAAAAAAAAAAAGAAGGAAAATTCCTTTATAAATATGTAAAGGTGAGTTTAGGGCCATGAGCAATGGCTCATGCCTGTAATCTTAGCACTCTGGGAGGCTGAGATGAGTGGACTGCTTGAGTTTGTGACTACCCTGAGCAAGAGCAAGGACCCACCCCCACAATCTCTACTAAAAATAGAAAAACTAAGGCAAGACAATCACTTGAGCCCTGGAGTTTGAGGTTGCTGTGAGCTATGATGCCATAGCACTCTACTGAGGGCAACAAAGATTCTGTCTCAAAAAAAAAAGGTAATTTTATATTTTTATGCAAACATGTATCAGTACATATAAAATACATTTTTTTGGTTAAAAAAATCTCTTTTGCTCTTACATCAGAAACGAAACAAGAATGCCTATTCTTGCCATTTCCATTTAACACTGCACTGGAAATCTTAGAGCCATTAGGCAATAGGAAAGAAAAAAGTAAAACTACTTGTATTTGCAGATGACAGAATCCTATATATAAGAAATCTTAAAAGAATCTACAGAAAAACGAATTATTAGAGCTAAGAAGTGAATTCATGCAAGTTGCAGGATGCAAGCAACACATAAAAATCATTTGTATTTCTATATACTAGTGATGAATAATCCACATAAGAAATTAAGAAAACTGTCCCACTGACAAAAAGAATAAAACATCTGAGAATAAATTTAACCAAAGTTCAAAAAAACGTTGAAAAGTAAGAATTAAAGACCTAAATAAATGGAAAATCATCCCATATTGATGGATTGGAAGACTTAATTGTTAAAACTGCAATATCCTATAAAGCAATCTACAGATTGATTGCGATCATATCAAAATCCCAATAAACTTTTGTTTTTTGCAGAAATGGAAAGCCAATCTTAAAATTCATGTGCAATTTCAATGGACCTTGAATAGCCAAAAGCAACTTTACTGATTTCAAAACTTTATTACATATCTACAGTAATCAAAGGAGTGTGTACTGCCCTAAGAATAGCATTGAGACCAAAGGATTAGAATTCAGAGTCCAAACTAAACCAAATATTTGGACAAATAATTTTCTACAAGGGTATTATAATACCATTCAATGGGTAAAAAACAGTCTCTTCAACAAAGCGTATTAGAAGAACTGGACATCGACCTACAGAGAAAATGAAGGTAGACCCCACCTCATACCAGATCAGTGACCTAAATGAGCTAGAACCATAAAACTCGCTGAAGAGAACAAAACACGGGGGTAAATCTACCTTGAATTGGGAAATGGATTCCTAGATATGACACCAACAACACAGGAAATAAAGTGAATTTCATTAAAAATAAAAAGATCTTGTGACTCAAAGTATACTACCAAGAGAATGAAAAGGTTCACAAATGAAAAATATGGTAACAATCCCTACACTTCATAAGGTCACTCTAACAATTACATGAATTAATAAATGTAAAGGGCTAACATCAGTGAACAGCATATAGTAAATGATCACTAAATGTTATCTATTACATTGTGTCTATTAACCATCTGTTGTTTTTCTTCTGCTACTTGACTATGGATCTTTTGCCATTTTCTTCTCTGTTACTATATTATTTTATTGATGTATAGGTGCTTTTTAGACATGCTGGACAGTAATTCTTGGTTATGTATGGTAACACTATGGACTAAGAGAACATTCTCAATTTAGATGAAGATGTGGTAAGCAGACTGACAATGGGAATGTTAACTGTCTTATAGTAAAAATCTAAAATAAAGGCAGTTTATGTCTTTGCTCTAGAAATTTCACTTACAAAAATGTATCCTAAAGAAATAATTAGCCAGTGTAGGAACATATGTATAAAAAAGATATTCAACAAAGCACAGTTTATCACAAAAAAAAAAAATCTTAAGGGGACGGATAAAATAAATGACATCATCAATAAGTCATGATACAAAGGTGATCATGATATGTCAAAAGACCTTGTTGCCTCGGAGCCTGTGGCTCAAGTGGCTAAGGCGCCAGCCACGTACACCTGAACTGGCGGGTTTGAATCCAGCCCGGGCCCACCAAACAACAATGATGGCTGCAACCAAAAAAAATAGCCAGGCACTGTGGCAGGCGCCTGTGGTCCCAGCTACTTGGGAGGCAGAGGCAGGAGACTCGCTCGAGCCCAGGAGTTGGAGGTTGCTGTGAGCTGTGATGCCACAGCACTCTACTCAGGGGGACAGCTTGAGCCTCTGTCTCAAAAAAAAAAAAAAATGACTTTGTTGATTAAGCTGTTTTCACAGTGGTGGGCAAGGAGTTGGTTGTTACAGTTTAGTGCCTTTTACACTTTTCTGTATTTTTAAAATTTCTTATAATTAGCATAGTTATTTTTATAACCAGAAGAAAAGCACTTTTAAGATGCCAACATAAATAACCTTTTAAAATTCCTGGCATGAAAGAAAGTTTATTTTTATTTTTTTGAGACAGTACTTTGTCACCCTGGGTAGAGTGCCATGGAGTCACAGCTCACAGCAACGTCAAACTCTTGGGAGTTTATTTTCTGCTAAAGGGTTCAAAATATTTACTGCCTATAATGATCATTTGACAATTATTTGTTAACGTAAACCTCTTTTTAATACTATTATTATATAGTTATTTACTAATATAAACAATAGGGTGAATACACTAGAAAAAACTTAAACAGACTTACAATTTAGCTCATAAATTTGAGTATATTTTATAGATAACAGAGTATCTGGCATGTAAAGTACTCAAATGTTATTAAAATCATTGCAATGACCATGGATGTCTTAAATATATTCAAGCTATTAGTATACTAATAACCAGCACAACATCACATCTTAATCCTTGGCATCTGTATTGATAAAATTTTAATCTATACAAAATTCAAGAGTACAGGTTTGAAATTTCACCTTTAAGCAAGATGCCTGCATAGTTCGTAGTAAGTGCTCAATAAATTTTTGTCAAAAGAAACTAAAAAAAATTTCTTTTTTTTTTTTTTCTCACTTTGTCATCCTTGGTAGAGTGCCGTGGCGTCACACCTCACAGCAACCTCAAACTCTTGGGCTTAAGCGATTCTCTTACCTCAGCCTCTCAAGTAGCCCAGACTACAGGTGCCCACCATAACACCCGGCTATTTTTTGTTGTAGTTGTCATTGTTGTTTAGCTGGCCCGGGCTGGGTCTGAACCCGCCAGCTTCGGTGTATGTGGCTGGTATCGTAACCACTGTGCTATGGGAGCCAAGTCAACTCCTCATTTTTTAATTTAATAAGTAACTCTGGATTGAAATATCAGAAATTAAAACAAAGGTGCTATTTCACTTCCATGGGGAAATGAATGCTGCTTGCATATTTCACTACCATCAGAAGTACTGTTCATCAGATCTGGCATCATGTATAGAAAATGAATTTTCAGATGGATTAAGGCATCTAAAAACACAAGTATTTTAGAAATTTATAAAAATTTAAATTCCTATTCAAGTAGGAAGACCATACTAGCAACACAGAAAACCCTGGAACTATAAAGAAAACTTCTTTTTCTTTTTTAGTTTATTTTTTGGAGACAGAGTCCCACTTTGTCACCCTTGGTAGAGTGCTCACAGCTACCTCCAACTCTTGGCCTTAAGCAATCCTCTTGCCTCAGCCTCCCAAGTACTTGGGACTACAGGCACGCGCCACCATGCTCAGCTAATTTTTCTATTTTTAGTAGAGATGGGGTCTTGTTTTTGCTCAGGCTGGTCTCGAACCGCTGAGCTCAGGCAATCCATCTGCCTCAGTCTCCCAGACTGCTAGGATTACAGCCATGAGCCACCATGCCTGGCCTTAAAGAAAACTTCTAAATGGCAAAATGCAACATAAAAACTAAAAGACAGAGAAAACTAGAACATTTTATTTTGAACACTCATGTTAGAATATTCCCAATGTGGCTGCCCCTGTGGCTCAAAAGGGTAGGGGGTTCAAACCCAGCCCCAGCCAAAAAACTGCAAAAAAAAAAATAAAAAATAAAAAAATAAAAATAAATTAAAAAAAAAAAAAAAGAATATTCCCAATGTAAAAAAGTGATCCTACAGATAGAAATGAAAAAATCCAGGCTTGGTGCCTGTAGCTCAGTAGCTAGGGTGCCAGCCACATACACTGACGCTAGTGGGTTGAAACCCACCTCCGGCCTGCCAAACAACAATGACAACTACAACCAAAAATAGCCAAGTGTTGTGGTGGGCGCCTGTTGTCCTGGCTACTTGGGAGGCTAAAGCAAGAGAATCGCTTTTACCCATTAAAATAACATAAATTTAAAAAAGGAGTGTGTGAAAGAGGATTCAAGAAAGGTATACTTGCACACACTTTTGGAAAGACTGGAAATCATTACGACCATTCTGGAGAGTAACCTGAAAATAATCTTAATATTGAAAAAAATAAATGCTTTAATCTGAATTACGGCACACAACAAACTATATACTGAAGCATTGTGTTTTTTTTTTTTTTTTGAGACAGAGTCTAAAGCTGTCGCCCTGGGTAGAGTGCAGTGGTGTCACAGCTCACAGCAACCTCAAACTCTTGGGCTTAAGCGATTCTCTTGCCTCAGCCTCCCAAGCAGCTGGGACCACAAGCACCCGTTACAATACTGGCTATTGTTTTTTTCTTTGGTCATAGTTGTCATTGTTGTTTGGCAGGCCCAGGCTGGATTCGAACCTACCAGCTCCAGTGTATGTGGTTGGTGCCCTAGCTGCTTAAGCTTCATGCGCCAAGCCTGAAGCATTGTTTTTAATAGCAAAGATATAGAGAAAACTCTTGTACACTGTTAGTGGGAATGTAAATTACTATAGCCTTTATGGATATATAACAATATACTAAAAATACCATATGATTGGCTCGGCGCCTGTGGCTCAAGCGGCTAAGGCGCCAGCCACATACATCTAAGGTGGCGGGTTCAAAGCCCCAGCCTGGCCCTCCAGACAACAATGATGGCTGCAACCAAAAAATGTCTGGGTGTTGTGGCGGGCGTCTGTAGTCCCAGCTACTTGGGAGGCGGAGGCAGGAGACTCGCTTGAGCCCAGGAGTTGGAGGTTGCTATGAGCTGTGATGCCATGGCATTCTACCCAAGGGGATAGCTTGAGGCTCCGTTTCAAAAAAAAAAAAAAAAATACTATATGATCCAGTAATCTCAATTCTATGTATTTATCCCA
>CAUYQV010111023.1:0-14221 GCA_963574575.1 Galagoides demidoff
AGACGGAGCCTCAAGCTATCCCCCTGGGTAGAGTGCCATGGCATCACAGCTCATAGCAACCTCCAACTCCTGGGCTCAAGCGAGTCTCCTGCCTCCGCCTCCCAAGCAGCTGGGACCACAGGCGCCCGCCACAACACCTGGCCATTTTTTGGTTGCAGCCATCATTGTTGTTTGGCGGGCCCGGGCTGGGGATTCGAACCCGCCACCTTAGGTGTACGTGGTTGGCGCCTTAGCCGATTGAGCCACAGGCACCGCCTGTATCTCCATTTTAAAATAAGCTTTTAGTTTTAGAATATTTTTAGATTATCAGAAAAGTTGCAAAGATAGTACAGAGGGTTCTTTACATGCCTCCCCTATTATTAATATCTTACACCACCATGGTACATTTCTCACAACTAGGACACTGGCATGTCAATATTAACCAAACCCCACACTTTATTTAGACATTTCATCTCATGAATCAGCTAGTACATGGATAGCACTTCTGACTGCCACCATCCACCTCATTGGTCCTTGAACCCAGGCAGATAGGCAGGTGGGCCAGGAGGTTACACCCATTTAACCAATGAAAATGCCAAGTTGGGCCACAGACTCACTTGGGGGACCTACTGAGGCACAGAAGAGGCTGGGACAGAAACTTGGCACTGTTCTACCTAGAACATTCTTCCCCTTAAAATGTTCCTCTTGGTGGCTACTCCTTATTTCTCTGGTTCTCTGGGTGCTATTCTGCCATATCTTCCCCTCACTTCCTAATTCTGAGGACATCAGGGGAAGAATAGAAAAGATACACACTTGGATTGAAAATACCGTGACCTTGAACACAGCTTCTCGCCATTTGAACCTCAGTTTCTACATCTGTGAAATGGGTCCAGAATTTTTAGTGTACCGAAGGTGCTCAATAAGCTAATGTTGCTTTCAACACTCAAGGCTGGAAGCCCCCAATGTAATTTTCTCTAAGCTTCATGGTCATAAGGCCCAGAATCGGGAAATGATTGACCTAGGACTACTTCCTCCAACTCTTTCATTTTATTGAAGAGGAAATCAGGACCTTGGGGCTTCAGGTACCTGCTTAAAGTTACCTAGTTGGCTGTGAACCCAGTTGACTGAGGTCCTGAACCAAGGTCTTCATGGCTTCCCCTGAGCAAGCAGTGAGGAACAGTTCAGTTGCTAATCCCAATGGTTGGTGAAGTACTTATCCTATTAGATATTCTCCAGTTTCAATGCCTGAGCCCTGGAGCTGCCCCAGGGTTGCTAGCACAGCTGACTACAGACAGGTAGGACAATAGGGAATAGAGGCCTGACCCCTGCTAAATGTCAGCTGTCCCAGGGTAGGGGTGGGACTAGTCTCCACTGTCTTGTGGAGGGAGGGCAGAGAGGGGCTGCTCCTTGGCAACATTTTCAAATGGGCCTTCTGGGCTCCTCTCTATACAATGGACTCCAGCCCTGGTCTGGCAAAATGAGACCAGTTAGACCAGGCCAGCAGGGTGAGCAATACGACAAGAGGGCCAGGCCCAATCAAGGTTGTAGACAGGAGCTCCTGCCATGGCAGTAACCAAGCAGGCACAAGGCAATACTGTAGACTGAGTCAGCATGGTGGAAGCTTCCAGAGTGACCTACCCATGGCACTTTGGGACCTAGCAAGGCAGCTCTGCTCTTTTTGTTGGATTATTTTCCTCTATGTAGGACCTGCCTCTGTGGGGCACCCCCCAAGTTAGGGCCAAGTGGGGCCACAGACTCACTTGGGGGACCCATTGAGGCACAGAAGAGCACGCCCCAAGTTAGACTAGACTTATCCAACCATAAGGAGTGGAGGGCAGGGCCCAGGCTGCCATTAAGACTTAATCCCCTGGCAGTAGTGACCAAAGGCCTTAGCAAGGTGACAGAAACTCAGAGAGGCAAATAAATATACTCCTTGAGTATAAAGGGCTTCTGTGGACCAGCTGAAGTCAGACCGATGCAGATGCTCCTTGGCTTCCTGGACAGACTGGCTTCCAGGAAGGATCTGGTTATACCCAGCCAGTTGTGCCCTTCTGAGTGCAGACTTACCAGTGCCTGGAGGCTCCCCTCTGACTCACTGGAGCCTTCAGGGCAGAGCCCCTTGATAAGGTCTCAGTTTGGCTTGCTGCTGAGAATCATGGAACTGATCATGTTCCCCTTATCACTTAGGCTGCTAGGAGGCCCAGAAGTGTCCAGTGGTAGGCATAAAGCAAGTGAACAGTACCCACAGACTACATTTTTTGAGACTCCTTCACATGCAAATGTCTGTTATTTTTTCACCTCTTACCATCCGCCTAATTCCTTTTTATCTTCACATTTTTTAACAATGCAGCATACAATAAAGTGGAATAAAAAAGCACTAGCAGTGAGGGTCTCAGGTGAGTCTCTCAGATACCCTGGAAGTGTTAGTGAATGAAGAGGGTTCAGCCACCTGTCACTGTTAGGCGAATGCAGAGATTAGGTCTACCAAGCTTTGTTATCAGAAGGCCAGCAATTCTGGAGAATAGAGATAATAGCTTTTCTAAGACTGTCCTGACCTTCCATTTCTAAAAGCACAGTTTTATACATAAAAGTTCAAAATAAAAACCATATATATATATATTTTTTTTTTTTTTTTTTGAGACAGAGCCTCAAGCTATCACCCTGGGTGAAGTGCTATGGCATCACAGCTCACAGCAACCTCCAACTCCTGGGCTCAAGCAAGTCTCCTGCCTCCGCCTCCCAAGTAGCTGGGACTACAGGGGCCCATCACAACACCCGGCTATTTTTTGGTTGCAGCCATCATTGTTGTTTGGCGGTCCCCGGCTGGAATCAAACCTGCCAGCTTAGGTGTATGTGGCTGGCGCCTTAGCCGCTTGAGCACAGGTGCCAAGCCAATAAAAACATATTAACTTTTATCGTATAATAAACCTTAGTCAGCATAACCCAAGACCTATTACATTTCCAACCCAAAAGTTAATCTCCTAAATCAATCGCCTAAACTACTCAAGATACACATTTTTTTTTTTAAGACAGCCTCAGCTGTCACCCTGGGTAGAGTGTGGTGGCATCACAGCTCACAGCAACCTCCAACTCCTGGGCTCAAGCAATTCTTCTGCCTCAGCCTCCCAAGTAGCTGGGACCGTAGGCTCCCGCCACAACGCCCACCTGTTTTTCGGTTGCAGCATTCATTGTTGTTTGGCAGACCCCAGCTGGATTTGAAACTGCCAGCTCAGGTATATGTGGCTGGTGCCTTAACCTCTTGAGCCACATGCCCTGAGCCAAGATACACATTTTCAGGTTGAAGTTAATTTACAAAACAACAAGAACAGAAGACATGAGAAGGTCACACAGGATCTAAAATAATTAACTGCATCTTATTTTTACTACATGTGCTTTCAGGAGGTCTTTGTAACCACCCTGTTTTAACGGATAGGGAAACTGAGACTCAGAACGATGCCAAGACCTTCCCCAAAAGACATTAAGAAGTTGGCTGAGCGCCAGGCACACACCTGCCTGGGAGGTGAGGTGAATGGATTGCCTGAGCTCTCAGGTTTGATACCAGCCTGAGCAAGAGCCAGACCACATCTCTAAATATAGCCAGGCATTGTGGTGGGCACCTGTAGTCCCAGCTACTTGGGAGGCTGAGGCAAGAGAGTCGCTTAAACCCAAGAGTTTGAGGTTGCTATGAGCTGTGATGCTACGGCACTCTACCTAGGTGACAAAGCGAGACTCTCTCTCAAAATAAATAAATACAAGAAAAGAAAGAAAAAGAGAAATTGGCTGAGTCAGGACTTGAACACAAGTTCTGGTTCCAAAGCCAGGATCTTCCTCCTTCATTCCAATGGAGACCACCATAGCTCTCAGTAGTGTAGGTGGCCCAGCTGTGGGCTAAAGCCATGGCACTGGCTCGGCGCCTGTTGGCTCAAGTGGCTAAGGCGCCAGCCACATACACCTAAGGTGGCAGGTTCGAATCCAGCCCGGACCCACCAAACAACAATGACGGCTGCAAACAAAAAATAGCCAGGCATTGTGGCTGGCGCCTGTGGTCCCAGCTACTTGGGAGACTGAGGCAGGAGACTCACTTGAGCCCAGGAGTTGGAGGTTGCTGTGAGCTGTGAAGCCACAGCACTCTACCCAGGGGGACAGCTTGAGGCTCTATCTCAAAAAAAAAAAAAGCCATGGCACCAAAATGGGCCCCAGCTGGTGGCATTTCTGCTTCCACTACAAACCACCAGGTGTAACAATAAAACTGAATGCTTACGTGCCACTGATGCTTACATGCCAGCCACCGCCCTAAGCACGTCATACCTCACTGAATCCTCCCACCACGAAGCAGGTTATCTTTCCCACTTTACAGATGAGGACAATGAAGCCAAAGAGATGATAATGTAACTTGTACAGTGTCACACAGTAAGGATCGCATGCAATTCTCATGGGATTTCATCCAGCAGTAAAGTCCTGAGCCCCTTCCATCTGCTAGGTTTAACCCAAGTGACATGACAGAGACCCCATGAGGATGAGGAGTCCACATGCAACCAGTGAAGACAACCGGTGGATGGAGTAGCCACATAGCTGCAGGTCCACACAGCACCCCAGAAGGTGCTCTTCCAACCCACACCACTCTCTCACTCAGCACCACTTTAGGAGAGCCCACTGTGTGCCAGGCACCTCGCCAGTACTGGGAACATGGAGACAGGATGGGCCCACACCCTTTCCCTCGTGGCACTTGCACAAGGCTGAGCAGGTTTAAGGAGACTGCAATAAACTAAGTCAGTCAGTCAAATAATAGTACTGTACGTCCAAAAGTCATGTTCTGGAGAAAGAGCAGGATGCAGGGTGGGGGAAGCGAGTCCAGTGGAACATAGTGGTTGGCCAGCCTCACTGCAGTGACATTTGAGCAAAGTTCACGCAGGTGGGGACACCAGGGAAGGATGTTCCAGGAAGAAGGAATAGGAGTATATAGGCATGAGGAAGGAATAGTGGGGAGGATGAGGCAGAGTGAGCCAGTAGACACTGGGGAGAGGAAGGGAAAGGCAGCTATCACTGGAGGATTGACAGCAGAGGATGGCTATGGCCTGAGCTGAGTCTGATCAGCTCACTTTGGCTGTTGTGCTGAGACTAAACCGTCATCTCAAGGGCAGTGCAGGGAGAGCCAGAAGCCGGCTTTGACCCAGGGTGGTGGCTGCAGGGTGTGGTCAGTTCTGCTGGCTCTGTTGCTACCCTGGATGGGAAGCAAGCAAGGCATCAGCTTCAGTGCCTCAGGCACTGTACTGAGGGACTCGCTTTTGCCTCGGGTGTATGGGGCCAGCCTGGAGCTGCCTTCTAAGAGCTGAGGAATGGAAGAGTGGGGGCCGCAGCCAGCATCCGTCTGCAGGGCTTTGCTCTAACCATTGCTTCTCTTCCTGCAGATATCAACACTGAGGCTGAGCATGAAGGATACAGCCAAGGTCACACAGCTGGCTAACAGCAGTGCCCAGCACTAACCAAGTCTCAGGTGCTTTCTGCAGCATGCTCTGTCTAGGAGCTTCACAGGATGGATGGGGGTGGGGTAAGCTCGGGGTGGAGGGTTGGAGTGGGGGGTATTGTCTAATTCACAGCCCACTCCCACTTTACTTCTCAGGATGTACTTGGCTTGAGCCCCCCAGGAACTCAGGGGAGCAAGCTCAGCTGAGGAAGCAATTGGGGCCTCCTGCGGGCTGGGCTACTGTCCTCTGCACCCTGGTAGGCACCTGGAGACAAAACCCCTCTCCAAGTCTTTCCTACTGCTGAAGCTGACCATCAGTAGCTCAGACGCCATACTTTTAGTTCAGTAAAATTCACTTAGTACTTAGATGCCTGCTTGGTGCCAGAGTTGGCCTAGAACCCAAGCACCTCTGCCCCAAACCAGCACCCATCTGAGCTCTCCCTGCCTCTTCACAGAGAGGACTGAACACTGTCTTCTGGGTTCTGTGGCCACTGTGAGCTCTGATCAGCTGAGCAGGTCACTTGACCTTTCTCAGCCATAGCCCATCCACCTCTAAACAAGCCATTGTTTTCCCTACCCTGCCCACCTAAGATGAGGATGGAAAGATCACCTATAGCATCAGACCCTGCCCTTCAACACGGCTACCAGGTTCATCTCCCCTTGACATCTGCCCTCCAGCTAGGATAGGAGCAGGAAAGTGTACACAGCAGGTGCTCAAGGAGCCAGCCCTGCAATGCCCTGGCCCTTTTCATGTGCTCTCCATCACTTCCATGTGCTGGGCCTGCCTGGTTCAAATCCCAGCTCTGCCATTCCTGTCCGCGTGGCTTTGGGCAGGCTGATCCCTTTTTGTTCCTCTGTTTTCTCATTGATAAAGTGAGGGCTTGATAAAAATCCACATAAAGTACCTAGCACACAGTAAGCACTCAGTGAGTAGCAGCTCTTCTCATCCCTGTTATTATTCCCCAGCCTGGCGGAGAAAAACGAGAGAGCATATGCGATGAGCAAGAGAGCACCAGCCTTCGGGCAAGGGGCACGGAGGCAGCAAAGGTTCAGAGTGAGCCCAGGGCCTCGGCCCCACTCGGTGCTGTCCTGTCTTAGAGCAGCAGAAGCAGTTTTGGGCTCCCTGGTATGGAGCCTACATAAAACCTGAGCTGCTGGGGGTAGGGCACCAGCCAAGAAACTATGGCTCCCGGAGCTCCAGGGAAAGGGGGGGGAGGCACCCTGGGAGACGCCCTGAAAGGATACCCACGCCCACCCCACTGCCAGATTCTCTAAGCTGCACGTAGCCCTAGGGGCCTGTCTCTCCTGTCTGGGGAGAGGGAAGGGGTAGGGAGCAGGTGCTTCCTGGTAGTCAGGTAATCCTGACTCCAGGAGGCTGAGTCTGACCGACTATGACATTAGATTCAAGCCGGTGGCCACGCCCTGGAACGTTTGAGCTAGGCAAATTTTCTTCCTTCCCTCCCTCTTCCCACTTTGCCCTTCTGCTTTGGGCTCTGCTTGGAAGGATGATGGGGTAAGGCAGGGCCAGCCGCGATGTCAGAGTCAGGGCTCAGGCTGATTCTAGCAGGTAGCTTCTGGCCAGGGAGGAGAGAAGCGATTCCTGGAGGCCACAGGCTGTGAATGCAGGGCTGGTCATGTGGCAGCAGCCTCCCAGATACAGACACACACTGACAGCTGTCACCAGCTGGGGGAGGCTCTATGGAACTCTCCGTGGTCCTGAGCTCACTTGCGCTAACCAGGGTTCTAGTTTGGCCCTGGGGGTGCCCTTGGCCGGCCTTACCCTGGCCCCTGCCAGTCTCCTCCATGGTTCAGATGGCCACTTCTCCTGTCTACCACCCTCCAACCCCCTTCTCAGCCTGGCACTCTGCACCTGATCTCTGCTGTCTTCAGCTCAGGGACAGCCATCAGGCACTCAACTCCTCCCACTGGGAGAGGGGCCAGCTATCATGTCTATGTCCCGCAGTAGGCAGGCTCAACACCTAGTGGGTGCTTGGAATGTCCATGAGGGAAATTCTGGAGGTCACCCAGAGTACTCTCCCTCCACTCCTGGGCAGGAAGTGGCCCATCTACAACCCCCAGGCCAGGTACACCTTCAGAGATGTACCCTCACCACCTCCCCAGGAATTAGTTCATCTTCTTGAAAAAGTGTCTTGACCTCTAACTGAAGTCCACCTCCCTGTACATACCTCCCCCCCCCACGCCGAGTCCTGCGCTACACAGCCTGAGAGAAAGGCAGGAGGTATGTGTTTGCAGCTGGCCATGTCCAGCAGCTCCTAAAGGGCAGGGTAGGCCAGGGGCTATGACAGCCAGATCCAAACACTGCCTATGACGTTGGCAGTTACTCCACCTCCCTGTGCCTTAGTTCTCCCTTTCCACAAAATGAAAATATAATAGTCTACCTCACAGGGCTATTGTGAGAATCCAATGAGTTAACCCATGCAAAGGGCTGGGAAAGACACCTAGGCATACAACAGATGCTCAGTAAGACCTGGCCTGCATTGTTCTGGGAGTCTAGAGGATTTGGTTTGGATCCCACCACTGTGACTTACTAGCTGTGTGCCCTTAGGCAAGTTACTTAACCTCTCTGATCCTCAGTTTTCTCAGATGTAAAAGTATACTGTCATCCTCTCTTTTGCAGTCCTGTGGGAGATGTGGATGAGCTAGTGTCAAAGCATTCTGCTCAGAGCTGGCATTTGGTAGGTGCTGTATAAATGCCTTTTTTTCCTTCCTTCCATTTGGGTTTCTTGCCAGACAACCAAATACAGATGACCCCGCTAAACATGCCAGGCCTTGCTCCTGGCCAGCTTTGTTACCTTTAGTAAAGGTAACAAAGGTAGCTTTGTTAAGGTACAAGGATAGCTGGGCCAATTAGGGGGCTGCTTACCACTGCCTGGCACCCCTCACCCCACAGGGCTGCCTGGACCAAAAGCCAGACTCCAGGGAATCTGGGGCCCCAATGATGTTTCTAGACTCCTCTCCCGGCCCAGAAGGCTCTCGAAAGAGAATACCGTCCAAGCTTAAAGCCCAGGCCAATGCCCCTGCCAAGTGCATAGCTGGCCTCTGCTCATCCAATTCTTAGTGTGATCCATTCCAAGCCTTTTGTGCTGCTAGAAATTCTTCCTTCTGCTGTCCTTCATCAGCCTCCATGGAACTTCCACTACTGGTTCCAGTTCCATCCTGGGATAAAGCAGAAAAGATAGCAACTACCTTCCCTGGTCTGGGGCTAAATAGGGTCCTTCCAGCTTGAAGTTTCATGATTTTATATGGGGTGACAGGCAGAGGAGGTGAGCATGGAACATGACAGATCCTGAAGTTTCAGCAAGATTCTAGAAACAACTGATGCTGTTTGTTTCTTCAACTCTCATGGTTTGATTCATTCCTTTGATGGATATCCATCAGGCAGGCTCCACGGGGGCAAGCTCCCATGCAGTGGTCCCTCTGCAGCCAATGTACCATCCAGGTGACTGGTGCACATTTACCGAGACCCTGCCATGTGCCAAGCACTGTTGCTGCAAGTGCTGGAAAGAATTCAGAGGCTGACCCGTGGGGCCACCCTTAGCGGTAGGTATGTGTCTCCATTTTGCAGATTAGGAGATGGGGCCCTCAAGAGGCTGAGCAACTCACACACAGTGATGGGAAGGAAACAGATGGAAACAGACTCCCCACGTGTCCTGTACCTGCAGACCATTGGCTTGAGGCCCAGCCAATGGCCTGGATGAGGGAAGGTCTGGTGCTCTATGCAGCTCCCATAGCATGCCCAAGACGGAGGGAGTCTGCTGTGGGAGCTAGGCCTGGTCAGTGACTCTATCTTTCTGGGTAGCCAGAGAGTCCCATTCAAATCCTTTTCACCAGGGGACAGGTGGGACAGCCGATCCTGTGCACATCCACAGGTGAAAAGAACAAGGCCCAAAGAAGAGCTAGAGTGACAAAGGGGGCAGTTCAGATTAATCATCCTCAGGCAACCTCCAATGGGATGGCTGTGCTCAGAAGCCTTCTGTGGCTCCCACCATCCAGCAATGAGGTTCATGGCCATCAAAGCTCCAGCCTTGGCTGAACACAGTAGCTCACACCTGTAATCCTAGCACTCTAGGGGGCTGGGTCAGGTGGATCACTTGAGCTCAGCTTGAGCAAGAGTGAGGCAAGAGGATCCCTTGAGTCCAAGAGTTTGAGGTTGCTGTGAGCTATGACACCATGGTAGGGTGACAAAGTGAGATTCTCAAAAAGAAAACAAAAAACCAACCTTGTCTTATTCATGTTAACAGTGATGGCCACCACTTTTCACAGGCTTAATATGTGCCAAGCAGGCCTTAGCTGATGGCTTTATGTGGACTTTACCATCCTTGGAGGTTGAGATTATTACCCCCATGTACAGATGAGCAAACTGAAGCTCTGAGGGTAAAGTAACTTATAGACTATTCCTCTGATCACCTGTGCAAACCTACTGCTCTCCAGGACCTCCACCTAAATGGGGGATGGGGTGAAGAAGAGGCAGGCTTCAGCCCCAGGCTCCAGAAGACTCTGAGCAGAATGAACCACGTCAGCCTGAGCCAATCTACTCTGCCTTCAGCACTGTCCAATAGCACTTTCTGTCATGGTGGGAATGTTCTAGGCCTGCAGCATCCCACATAGGGCCTAGCCCTAGTGTATCTATGAGCATTTGAAATTGGTGGCAACAACTGAGGAACTAATGTATAATTTAATATTAATAGCCAGCCATATGCTCTAGTGGCTACTGCATCAGACCATACAAGTTTACATTGACTTGGGGAGAATGGTGCATAGGGGGGCTTCAGGGAGCAGCTCCAGGGCTTCCAGCCTGGGAGACATGGTGGAGATGGCAGGAGGCAGGGGCAGAACAGTGGTGAGCTGAGGACATGGACTCAGCAGAGGGCTCATTAAACACTGGGTGACTGTGGGAGGGCTGGGTGCATTAACAGATGACCAGCAGAGGGAGCCAGGCGCCCCCAAGATTGACAGTGGGGGGGAGGGGGAAAGGGATACAGGCATGGAGGATGGGACCGCAGGACCTGGAGAACATCCAGGGACAAGGAAGAGGGGAAAGGGCCTTGGAGGAGACACCTCAGGGGTCCCTCGGAGGACAGGAGGGAGAAGCTGGGGTGGGACTCCTCTATCTCCCATCTTTGCTGTCTCCAATGGCAGAAAAGGAACTCTGTGAACACCAAAAGCAGATGACAGACACCCCACCTTGGCATGGGGACCAAGAGCATGGTTCAGAGGGGCTCTTAAGGCTATGCCAGCTTTGTACACATGGTGCCCAGACCACAGAAGCACAGCCACGGCCTGAGAGAACAGCCAAGCCCACAGTGGGAAGTGGTGGCAGAGAAGGGAGCTGCAGGAAATGACACCAGCTCTTGGAGCATCCAGTAAGCCACACCACAGCTGGGAGGAATCACAAGGAAGAAGGTGGGAAAGGGCTGAGCATGATGGCTCACACCTGTAATCCCAGCACTCTGGGAGGCTGAGGCAGAAGGATTGCTTGAACTCAGAAGTTCGAGATCAACCTGGGCAAAAGCAAGACCCCCCATCTCTACTAAAAATAGAAAAATTAGGCAGGCATGGTGGCATGTGCCTATAGTCCCAGTTACTTGGGAAAGTGAGGCAAGAGAATCACTTGAGCAGAGGGCTTGAGGTTGCTGTGAGCTGTGATGATGTCATGGCACTTTCTACCCAGGGTAACGGGGATGAGAGTCTGTCTCCAAAAAAGGTGGGAAAGAGACCAGGCATGGTGGCTCATGCCTGTAATCTTAACACTCTGGGAGGCTGAGGTGGGTGGACTGCCTGAGCACATAGGCTCCAGACCAGCCTGAGCCAGAGCAAGACCCCATCTCCAAAAATAGCTGGGTGCTGTGGCAGGTACCTGTAATCCCAGCTATTTGGGAGGCTAAGGCAAAAGAATGGACCCCAAGAGTTTGAGGTTGCTGTTTGAGGGGAACTATGACAGCATGGCACTCTACCAAGAGTGACAAAGTGAGACTCTGTCTTGCTGAGCAAGGGAACCTGCTTGAGCCCTGCCTCTGCCCGGGGAGGACGCGGGGAGGCAATGAAGCTACACCTTGCCCAGATCCTGCGGCTCCTCAGTGGGAGGTGGCAGCAGTCCTCCTGCTGCTCTGGGAAACTGAGCACTGCAATTATCTTCCTGCTGGGAATGGTCCTGATGGGGCATGTGCACAGCTGGCTGCCTCTGGGGCTGCAGAAGCTAGAACAATAAGCCCTTTCTCTGTTCCATTTCCAATTACTCCAAGTCCAACCCAGCCTGCCCAGGCATTTCTGCTCTGGCCTATGCCCCAGGGGCTCCAGCTGAGCCAGGTCTAGACCCTGAGCCACCTTGGGGGCCAGCTTTGTTCTGAGGCTCTTGTTTCTCTGGGGGGGTGCGGTGAGAGCAACAGCCCTGCACCTCCTCTGTGGCAGCCCCACCTGCTTCCACTCCCAACAGCACCAGCAGCTCTGAGGATGGGCTCAAACACTTCTCAGCCACACAACCCTCCAGCTGAAGTCATAGCCCTGTCCCTTCAGAGTCTCTGCAGGTGATGGAGAAGGTCCTGAGGAAATGGGGTGCCCATCTCCTTATTTTTAGGAGGATTTTACCGGCAATGGTGAGGACAGGGCACCAGGGGGGCAGGTCTGGACAAGGGGCCCAGCCCTCTTGTATCAGGACTGGCTCCACTGGAGACATGCAGAAAGACCTCACCAATAAGGGGACACCACACAAGGCTGCAGGTGCTCGGCCCACTGCTCCGTAAGTCCTTTCTCTTCACTTGGCACATCCTACCAGGCCCTGTAATGGATTATAAGGCCCTTAGCAGACTTGCCCTTGGGGACACAAAGACAGACATCTCCAGCAACCAGGACCCACTTCGCCTCCCTAGGTAGCAAGGGCATGGCTTTTTGGAGGAGTCTTAAGAAATGGACCAACACCAACCAGAAGAAGAGGCATAAAGAGTGTACACATGGGTGGGCAGCACCTACAGAGGCCCTAAGGGGACACCGGCAGCTGGCTTTTGGGGTGGAGACCATCACCCTGAGGAAATGGGGCACATTACTCCCTCCTCACATGCACGTGCTGGAGGAAGGTGCCATAGTTTCTATCACTTTCCCCTGGTAGTGGATGGAGGGCCACCAGCCTATGCTCATGTGTGGCCCAAACATTTCTGACAGCAGTGACATGCCCAGACCAGCCTTCATACACCTGGTCTCGGGATACCCTCTGGGAGGGAGTCTGCCTGGCTGCCCTCTGGGGCAGGCTCTGCCAAGCCCAGTCCTCCCGCTGGTTACCCTTGAGTGACTCTAGCGGTGGTCATTCTGCACAGCCAGGCACACCCTGCCAGGACCCCCAACTTCCCAAGGGCCAGCCCCAACCTCTGACCCAGGCCCACAGCTATGCCACACCCTGGACATGGGTAACCTTGGATCTGTCACCCACATTCTCTGGGGCTCTGCTTCAAGACTGAAAAGACTGTCTTGGGCTATTCCAAGGACCAAGAGAATAATAAACATTCCAGATGGAGCCAAACTATGCCCCAGCTGGCACCAGAGTCCCAGCTCAGGCCGGGCTCTGCCCCTACTCACCAATAGGCTCCCCAACACCTGCTGTGCACCTGAGCCCTGGACACATATCTGTCTCCTGGCAGCCTGGACAGAGGGTTCTGTGGTCCCCATGTGACCCTCAGGTGGTTTTCTGATCCCAGGATACGGGCAAGAGGGTAAAAGCAGAGCCATCACCCTCTGACCCACTGACAGCATGAAATGTTCTGCAAACTACAGCAGGCTGCACAGACCCACTTGGGTGCTCTCCCACTAGGCAGGCTCTGCACCCCAAGACCTCCTCCTGCCTGTGTGACATAACAAGTTACCTCCTCTCTCTGAGACTTGATTTCCATACAGTGAAATCAGGACTATTTTGGCACCACAGCCCAGGGTTCCTGAGATATTGAAATGAGATTATACAAGAAAACTCAAGCTTCTCTTTCCCGTTTGTGCCATAAAAATGTATTACGACTGGGCAGTGCCTGTGGCTCAAAGGAGTAGGACGCCAGCCCAACTGGAGGTGACAGGTTCAAACCCGGCCCCAGCCAAAAACTAAAAAAAAAAAGAATTACGACCACTATATTCACTGTCCTAGGTGATGGTCAGGAAGGCACCTTCTGTTTTTTGTTTGTTTGTTTTTTTTTAGAGACAGTCTCACTTTATCACCCTTGGTAGAGTACTGTGGCATCATAGCTCACAGCAATCTCTAGCTCTTGGGCTTAGGTGATTCTCTTGCCTTAGCCTTCCAAGTAGCTGGGACAATAGGTACCAGCTACAATGCCCGGTTTATTTTTTTGGCCAGGGTCGGGTTCAAACCCGCCACCTGCCACCCTTGGTATATGGGGCCAGCACCCTACTCACTGAGCACCAGGTGCCACCCAGGAAAGGTATCTTCTTGATGTTTCACCTAAACCAGCCCCTCTGTGTTGTTTCCAGAAGTGGCCCTCACCCGTCAGTCTTGTAATCACCATCCAATAGACAATAATTGAAATATTTATTGAGGCTCGGCACCTGTGGCTCAATCCGCTAAGGTGCCAGCCACGTACACCTAAGGTGGCGGGTTCAAATCCCCAGCCCAGGCCCACCAAACAGCAATGATGGCTGCAACCAAAAAAATGGCCAGGCATTGTGGCGGGCGCCTGTGGTCCCAGCTACTTGGGAGGTGGAGGCAGGAGACTCGCTTGAGCCCAGGAGTTGGAGGTTGGTATGATCTGTGATGCCATGGCACTCTAC
>CAUYQV010111029.1:0-38323 GCA_963574575.1 Galagoides demidoff
ACAGGCGCCCGCCACAACGCCTGGCCATTTTTTGGTTGCAGCCATCATTGTTGTTTGGCGGGCCCGGGCTGGGGATTAGAACCTGCCACCTTAGGTGTACGTGGCTGGCGCCTTAGCCGATTGAGCCACAGGCGCCGAGCCTGCATGCTCTTTCTTAATAGAGGTATTTCCTTCAAAGACCTTAGGTCATAGAAGTGGAATTCTACCTTTGTATAGGCCTTAGAGGGATGGTGAAAGTGGTTGGCTTTAACATTATCAGTACTCTTAGCCAAAGGGGAAAAGAAGAAGTGGTTATCTCTTTAGGGATAAAATAGGAAATTGTTTTTAAGTACTTGATTTATGGATCCTAAGCAGTTTTCTTAGGCTCCCTCTTAGCTAGCAACTCCACTTTTTTCCTCTTAGCCTTAGAGATTTCACTTCCTCATAAAACTTAATGGTTTGGGCTCGGCGCCTGTAGCTCAGCAGCTAGGGTGCCAGCCACATACACCGGAGCTGGTGGGTTAAAACCCAGCCCGGGACTGCCAAACAACAATGACAACAACAACAAAAAAATAGCGGGACATTGTGGCAGACGCCTGTAGTCCCAGCTACTTGGGAGGTTGAGGCACGAGAATCGCTTAAGCCCAAGAGTTTGAGGTTGCTGTGAGCTATGAAGCCATAGCACTCTACCAAGGGTGACATAGTGAGACTCTTGTCTAAAAAAAACCAACAACTTAGTGGTTTGGAATCAAGAATTCCCTTCCCTTCTTAGAAGACCTTCTCTTCCCAGGTTTCAGTTTTCTGGTAGTTTAGCCAGGTCATACAATGAATTGAGATCAAGAAGATCAGACCTACAGTCCAAAAATTTCAGCCTTGGCTTTGGTGGAGAAAATCATGTTTACTTAGTCTGGAGCAGTGAAATCCTAGACTTTGAGTTCAGAGCTGTGAAGTTTCCAGGAAAAAAAAGTGCTGGGTACTGATGTTCACAAAAGAAAGTACATTTTAACACACAAAGTAGGAGGCTTGGAAGCTCAGAATTGATAACCTTCTCAACTACCCTGCATGGGTACTCTACAGTGCCCCCCTAACGCCCCCCTTTAAAAATTTTCCCATTTTCCCCTAGACAAGAGGTAGGCAAACTCCTAGGCTTGCCTGACTAACCTATTCTTTTTTTTTTTTTTTTTTTGAGACGGAGCCTCAAGCTATCCCCCTGGGTAGTGCCATAGCATCACAGCTCATAGCAACCTCCAACTCCTGGGCTCAAGCAAGTCTCCTGCCTCCGCCTCCCAAGTAGCTGGGACTACTGGCGCCCGCCACAACGCCCGGCCATTTTTTGGTTGCAGCCATCATTGTTGTTTAGCGGGCCTGGGCTGGGGATTTGAACCCGCCACCTTAGGTGTATGTGGCTGGCGCCTTAGCCGACTGAGCCACAGGCGCCGAGCCTGACCAACCTATTCTTAAAGAGCTAGAAAATTACCATTATAGGCTTTGATGGCCCTTAGGGTCTTTTTCTGCACTCTTCAACTCTGCCATTGTAGCACAAAAGCAGCCCCAATAAATAAAATGAGTGTGGCTGTTGCGCTAAGATGTTATTACTTATTATATGAAATTTGAATTTTACAACATGAGTATTATTTTAAAATTCTCAATTATTTAAATATTCTTTTTTTTTTTAAGAGACAGAATCTCAGTTTGTCACCCTAAGTATAGTGCTATGGCATCACAGCTCACAGCAACCTCCAACTCCTAGGCTTAGGCGATTCTCTTGCCTCAGCCTTCCCAGTAGTTGGGACTATAGGCACGGCACCCACCACAACGCCCAGCTATTTTTTTGTTGCAGTTTGGCTGGGGCTGGGTTTGAACCCACCACCCTCAGTATATGGAGCCGGCGCCTTACCCACTGAGCCACAGGCACAGCCCAATTATTAAAAAGTCTTATCTTGGCCAGGCATGGTGGTTCACACCTGTAATGCTAGCACTCTGGAAGGTCAAAGCAGGTGGATTGTTTCAGTTCAGGATTTTAGACCAGACTGAGCAAAGTGAGACCCTATCTCTACTAAAATAGAAAACTAGCCGGGTGTTGTGGTGGGTGCCTATAGTCCCAGCTACTTGAAAGGCTGAGGTAGGGGGATCACTTGAGCCCAGGAGCTTGATGTTACTGTGAACTAGAACACCATAGCACTCAACCCAGGGCAACAGAGACTGTATCAGAAAAAAAAAAAAGAAAAAACAGAATACGTGGATAGGTGGCCCTGGTATAGAGTCCAAAGCAGTGGCTCTTAAACATGAGATGCATTAGAGTCACCTGGAAGGCTTATTAAAATGACTTGCTAAGTCTTATGCCAGTGCTTATTAGCTTCAGGGTGGGGCCCAAGAACTTGCATATCTAGCAAACTTCTGGTAATGCTGTAAATCAGTGGTTCTCAACCTTCCTAATGCCTGGATGTTATTTTCATTGTTACGAAGGGGTTGAGACGCTCAGGTTGAGAACCGCTGCTGTAGATGTTGGTCTGGGGCCATACTTGCTCTGGTGAGGAAGAAAACATATAAGATTTGTTCGTGGAATTACCATCTGTCCTGCTTCATAAATCTTTTTTTTTTTTTTTTTTAGACAGCGCCTCAAGCTATCCCCCTGGGCAGAGTGCCGTGGCATCACGGCTCACAGCAACCTCCAGCTCCTGGGCTCAAAGGAGTCTTCTGCCTCAGCCTCCCAAGTAGCTGGGACCACAGGCACCCGCCACAACACCCGGCTATTTTTTGGTTGCAGCTGTCATTGTTGTTTGGTGGGCCTGGGCTGGATTCGAACCCACCACCTTAGGTGTATGTAGCTGGCACCTTAGCCACTTGAGCCACAGGCGCAGAGCCCTGCTTCAGAAATCTTGACTGTAAAGTCCTCCTTCTCCCTCACCCCCCTTTCTTTTAATCAACAAAGTCTGCTAATTAAACCAGGTGCCACAAGTTATGATACACTCCATGGATTATCTCATTTAATTCACACAATAACCCTGTGAGGTAAAGTACTCTAATTGTCATTTCCAAGATAAGCAACATGAGGTGCAGAAGTAATTAACACACAGCCAGCCACTAGATGGGGAAACTGTGATTGCTGCTTGCAGTTTCACACTACAGTAAGGTGACCAGACCAGATTTTAACATTGGTAAAGAGGGGCAGGGCCTGACAACAATGCAAACTTTCATAAGCAGCAGTTCTCCATAATCACTTCTCAACAATTATTTGTTATTATTACAGTTTAACATTATAAAATTAACAAAAATAATATAAAACTCATATCCTGGCGAAATAGCCACACAGCAGCCAAAAACCATATATTCCCTTCTTGTTCTCCCACCCGTTCGTGCATTCTTTCCAAAAATTGGGACTTTAAAACACCGCGGGATGTGGGACAAATTGTTAAGAAGTGGGACTTCTGGTCACCCTACACTACAGCCTTTGGTCTTAAGGGCTGAGTCTCCTACCTGTTATTCTCTTTCTGTTATCATCTCACATCTGGAATAACAGCCTTCAAATTGGCTTCCTGCTTTTGGCACAGATGTTAGCTTTCAGAAACACAAACCTAATCATTCCAGACTTTGCTGGAAATCTTTTGACTGTTCCCCATGGTTGATAAATTATATATTCCTTCAAACCTTATAATCTGCCCCCAACTTCTCCAATTTTATAAAACATGGCCCTCCCCCTTTTTGAGATAATCTCATTTTGTCCCCCTGTGTAGAGTACTGTTGCATCTTAGCTCACAGCAACCTCAAACTCTTGGGCTCAAGTGATCTTGTCTCAGCCTCCTGAGTAGCTGGACTACAGGTGCTCACTACAACACACAGCTAGTATTTTCTATTTTAGTAGAGATGGGGGTCTCACTGTTGCTCAGGCTGGTCTCAAACTCCTGAGCTCAAACAATCCTCCTGCCTTGACCTCCCAGAGTGTTAGGATCAGTCAGGAGCCACCACATCCAGCCTTATTTTCTATATGACTGCCACTCTCAACCAAGCTAAAAGTCAAAGATAGATGCCTTCTTTTTTTTCTTTTTGGTAGAGACGGAGTCTCCCTTTATTACCCTTGGTAATAAAGCTCACAGCAACTTCCAGCTCCCAGGCTTAGGAGATTCTCTTGCCTCAGCCTCCTGAGTAGCTGGGACTACAGGTGCCTGCCACAATGCCCGGCTATTTTTTGGTTGCATCTTGGCCAGGGCTGGGTTTGAACCTGCCACCCTCAGTATATGGGGCCGGCACCCTACCCACTGAGCCACAGGCACCACCTGGCTTCTCTTAATGTATCTAAAACAGCTCATTTACTCATTCAACTAATACTAAATGCCTACTTTGTGGCAGGTATTGTCCTATGTGCTGAGCATATGATAGTCAATAAAAAAAATGAAGCTTACATTCTAGTGGGGGACAATGGACAAGGTAAATGACATGTTAGATGGAATTAAGTTCTATGGAGAAAAAGCAGAAAAGGAGTGGGAAAGGGTTGTGAGTTTAGATATGATGACCAGAGTTCTCAATGAAAAGATGACATTTAGTAAAGAACTGAAGAAAGTGAGTGAGGCAGTCATGTGGATATCTGAAGGAAGAGTGATCCAGGGAGAAGGAACATCAAGTGAAAAGACCTAAGCAGACATGTGCCAGTGACCTGTGTCCTATGGTCAGCAAAGCAGTAGGGTGGGATAGGAGTGAATAAGGGGAAGAGCAGTACCGGGAGGCCAGGGCCTGCCTACAGGCAATTATGAAGGATTTTTTTTTTAAGACAGTCCCATTTTGTACCCCCACCCCCACCCCATAGAGGCTGTGGCGTCACAGTTCACAGCAACCTCAAACTCTTGGGCTCAAACAGTTCTCTTGTCTCAGCCTCCCAGGTAACTGGGACTACAGGCATCTGCCACAATGCCCAGCTATTTTTAGAGATAGGGGGTCTGGCTCTGGCTCAGCCTGGTCTGAAACCTGTGAATTCAGGCAATCCATCCACCTGGCCTCCCAGAGTGCGACGACTATTGTGTGAGGCATATTTTGAGGGATTTTGCTTTTACTCCAAGAGAGATGGGAAACAATGAGAGAGATGAGAGGGTTTTTTTGGGGTTTTTTTTTTTTTTTGAGACAGAGCCTCAAGCTATCCCCCTGGGTAGAGTGCCATGGCATCACAGCTCACAGCAACCTCCAACTCCTGGGCTCAAGCGAGTCTCCTGCCTCAGCCTCCCAAGTAGCTGGAACCACAGGTGCCCACCACAACGCCCGGCCATTTTTTGGTTGCAGCCATCATTGTTGTTTGGCGGGCCCAGGCTGGGGATTCGAACCCGCCACCTTAGGTGTACGTGGCTGGTGCCTTAGCCAATTGAGCCACAGGCGCCGAGCCAGATGAGAGGGTTTCTAAGGGGGATTGAGAGAGTCTTGCTCTGTCACCTTAGCTAGAGTGCAGCAGTGTCATCATTGCTCACTGCAACCTCCTCAGTTGAGGAGGTAGCTGGGAATACAGGCATGTGCCATCACACCCAGCTAATTTTTGTATTTTCTGTAAAGACAGGGAGTGGGTGAGGTGGGCTGAGTCTTGTTTAGGTTGGTCTGAACTCATGACCTCAAGTGATCCTCCCTCCTCAGCCTCCTAAAGTGCTAAGATTACAGGCCTGAGCCATCATGCATGACCCTTAAGAGTTATTTTTAAGACAGAGTCTCACTATGTCCCCCTTGGTAGAGTTCTGTGGCGTCACAGCTCACAACAATGTCAAACAGTTGGGCTTAAGCGATTCTCTTGCCTCAGCCTCCTAAGTAGCTGGGACTACAGATGCTTACCACAACACCCAGCTATTTTTTTGTTGCAGTTGTCATTGTTTAGCTGGCCCAGGCTAGGCTTGAACCCGCCAGCCTCAGTGCATGTAGCTGGCACCATAACCACTGTGCTACAGATGCCTAGCCCCTGAAGAGAGTTTTAAGCATATCTTACCAGGATCACCATGGCTGCTGAGAGTAGACTTAAGCTGGACAAGGCGAAAGTTTAAAGTAAGATACCAAGTAAATAATTACTGCAATTAGAAAAAAAAAAAAAAGTTGGGCAGTGCCTGTGGCTCAAAGGACTAGGGTGCTGGCCCCATATGCCAGAGGTAGCAGGTTCAAACCCAGCCCCTGCCAAAAACCATACACACAAAAAAGAAAGAAAACAAATGAAAAAAGAAAAAAAAATCTAACTGTGGCTTAGTCCAAGGTGGAAGTTGTGCTAGTGTTGAGAAGGTGTAGGATTATAGATATATCTTTTGAAGGACAATAGGATTGGTTGACTGATCAGATGTGGGGTGATAGAAAAAGAGAAGGTAGGAGATGCAAGATTTGGGTGAGGGGAATTCAGAAGCTTGATTTCAGCTATGTTTGAAATATGTAAACAAGGCAACGGGATATATGATTTTGGAGTTAGGGGATCAGTTAGGGAGTTTCAGTATAAAGACGGCAAAGAAAGTCTTGAGTCCAAAAGAGATGGCCATATTCTGTATTCCCTCCCATGTCCACTCCCTCCATTCCTTGGTATCCCTAAGCCCAACATTTCCCTTGCAGATCTGATGGCCATACAATCTGGTAGAAGAGGGCCGGAGATCTCTTGGATTCTTACATATTCATACCCATTTGTTTAAAATCCAGTACTTCATGCTTTGGGCTCACAAAACAGTCACAGTTTTAATTAGAGGTATTCACATTAGGCCAGAGAATGTTAGACTTTTCCATCTCCATGAGGATTTTAAAAGGCACATCTCAGACAAGAAAATTAAGACTATTTAAAAGTTTTTCCATGAGAAATTCTGTGAGGGCGTGTTGGCTAAGGTCGTTTGGAAATTAAGACACACATACAAAATGAACTTGGAGAGGTAGAGAAAGGGAATTCAACATAGAGTAGCCTAAATTATTCCCGGTGAAGGGATCAATCCCTTCAGGGATATCCTTTGCTTGGACGCTTCAAGAGCCTCCAAATGATGGTAGGAGTAGCAAGAAGGCTGGGGAGACGGCCGTTGGTAACGAACTGTTGGTAGTTGGCCACACTTCATCCCAAGGAGGCTGTGGCAACAACTCCCCGGGCAGCAGACATCATGGATTCTCCTCCCTCTGGGAGCCTGAGGTCCCTCCGTTTCTGGTCTGGATCACTTAGAGACAAAGAACTTCATTCTCTCCAGTACCAGTGTGGGACTGCTGGGGAGGGCAGGGGGTGGCGGGGTTAGAATTCTGCCCCCGTGAAACCCCCACAGGCTGAAAGGAGCCTGGGTCCTGACTGGCCAGGCGGCGTGCGGGCGGCAGAGGCTGCGGGGCCCCTCCGGCGCGGGCTAGGCACGTCGCCAAGGAGCCAGGGTAGGGGCCACCCCGCGCAGACCGCGTACGCGGGGCGGTGGGTGCGCTCGCCCGAGGGCACGTCGATCTCCCGCAGCCGCCTGCCTTCCTCTGGACGCTATTCTCCTTCCCCCCGGCCCGAGGAGCCTCCGCATTCCCAGCTACCGGTGGCCGCCCTCGCCCTGTAGTTCTCCTGGCCCGCCCCCGGCAGCCCACCTTCACCCCGATCCTCCGCGCGCTCCTGGGTCCTCGCCCCTCTTCCCTGGCCTCCCGCGCTGCCCCCTCCCCGCCCCCTCGAGGCGGCGGCGGCCCCTTTCACAATAGCGCCGCCCGCCTCCCTCCTCTCCGCTCCCGGTTCGCTCCCGCCCGCTTCCCTCCCCGCGCATGCGTGCTCCGGTCGGCGGCGGCTACGGCGGTGGCGGCTACGAGCGGCTCCGTTTTTTTAAAGGGAAACGCTGAGGCGCCGGGGGTGACTGTGGGGGAGGGGAACCCCGAGCCGCGGAGACCCCCGCGGGAGGCGACAGACCCCCCCCTTAGAGTAGGAGGGCTTAGGGCGGACTCATCCCACCTACCCCCTCCTGAGGAGGAGGAGGGGGGGAAATGGAGGCTCGGGGCGGCTGAGGCGAGCTCCGGGGCGGGGGGCCGGGGCGGGGAAGGGGGGGTGTGGGGTGGGGAGACGAGGCGGGCCCGGCTGGGCCAGGGGGGGCCGAAGCGAGCTCCGGGGATGAGCTCGGGGGCGGCTGGGTGCGAGCTCCTGCCTCTGAGGCGAAGGCGGCGGCGGCGGCAGCAGAGGCGGCGGCGAGGCCCCCATGGGCCGGCGGCGGGCCTCAGCCGCGGCCTCCACTTCTCCGCACGCCGGCGGGATGGCGCCCGGGCCCCGGAGGAGCCGCACTAGCGGAGGCCTGCTGCCGCGCTGCTGAGGCGAGCCCGCCAAACTCCCCTCCCCCTCCTCCGTCCTCGACCCCCCGCACCTCGCCCCTTCCCCACCCCCTCCTCCGTCTCGGTGCCCGGCGCCGCTCTGGACCACTATGACCATGAGATCCGCAGTGTTCAAGGCGGCCGCGGCCCCTGCCGGCGGCAACCCTGAGCAGCGACTGGACTACGAGCGGGCTGCGGCGCTGGGCGGGCCCGAGGACGAGCCCGGGGCGGCCGAAGCCCACTTCCTCCCCCGGCACCGTAAGCTCAAGGAGCCGGGGCCCCCGCTGGCCTCCTCTCAGGGCGGGAGCCCCGCGCCGTCCCCGGCCGGCTGCGGCGGCAAGGGCCGGGGCTTGTTACTCCCGGCCGGGGCGGCCCCAGGGCAGCAGGAAGAGAGCTGGGGCGGTTCGGTGCCCTTGCCCTGTCCGCCCCCGGCCACCAAACAAGCCGGCATTGGGGGGGAGCCGGCCGCAGCCGGGGCCGGCTGCAGCCCCCGGCCCAAGTATCAGGCGGTACTGCCCATTCAGACGGGCTCTCTCGTGGCGACGGCCAAAGAGCCTACGCCCTGGGCTGGGGACAAGGGTGGGGCGGCTTCCCCAGCTGCCACCGCCTCGGACCCGGCGGGACCCCCACCACTACCTCTGCCCGGGCCGCCACCTCTCGCGCCCACCGCCACCGCCGGGACCCTGGCGGCCAGTGAGGGCAGATGGAAGAGTATGAGGAAGAGCCCTCTCGGGGGTGGCGGCGGCTCGGGAGCTTCCAGTCAGGCCGCCTGCCTCAAACAGATCCTCCTGCTGCAATTGGACCTCATCGAACAGCAGCAGCAGCAGCTGCAGGCCAAGGAAAAGGAGATCGAGGAGCTGAAGTCGGAGAGAGATACGGTACGCGAGGGGTTAATCTGCCTTCGGGACGAGGCGCGTCTTGTGCGCATGCTCGGGGGAGGGGGTGCAGGGGGAGGTGAAGGGACCCCTGGGTTAGGAAAGGAGGCTGGCCACCAGCAAAGGAGTGTCTTAGGTGCTGGGTCTCGGCGAGCCGAGCTCATACACACGTTGGGTTGGAGGGAAGGGTTAAAGGGCACGTTCCCAATGGGAGCGGGAAGGGAGTAGCAGGCGCCAAAGGGTTAATTTAAAATGACAGTCCCAGACTTGTGGGAAGGACGTTGAGAGTGGGAAAAGACTCGATTTGTGAAGGGTTAAAAATGAAAGGGTGGGGTGCATATGTGGTGGCTTTAATGGAAGGGGTTAAATTAAAGAGCTGTCGCGTTAGAAATGCATTGTGGAGCAGAGGGACAGAGCAGCTGTTGCTCGAACCTGCTGCAGCATCTTCAGATAGGAGTAGGCCTTCCAGTGGGCAGAGGGGTAGAGGTGATTTAAGTGAAAGCCTGTTTTAGTTTTCTTAAATGATACTAAGAATTGCTGCCTTTGATTTCAGACAGTTTTTAATACGAATCTGAGTTATAAAACATGACCCACTGACCAGGTCCCTTGTATAAGCATGGTGTTTGAAACTGGAAGATTTTTGAGGCATCAGGGTAAAGCAAGCATATTAAATATATTAAGTATACTCCCTCCCCCCCCCCAATCTCTATTTTAGAATCTTAAGGTAGTACGAAAATCGTTATTTCTTTGTGCTTTTTAGGAGCATGACTACCTAGGCTTGTTTTTACTGCAGCAGTAGTTAAGGGCACCTCCATGTTAAAACATATTCCTTCAGATACCAGGAAAGCTGGGTGGTGGAGCATTACTGTGCTAGCATACCTTACAGCTGCCTAAAAATAAACATGGTTTCTACAATTGTTGTGTTCAGGCTGCAGCAGTCAGTCTCTCTCTCTCTCTCTCTCTCTCTGTGCGCCAAGGGCTGAGCAAGGGAGCAGAGGGCTATTCATTTTGTTTGCTTTCCAAATGAATCTCATCAGGCAGCTGTTTTATTGGAGAATGAATTCTGCAAGGTGGAATGGGAGCTGGGGCAGGTCTTATTAAAATATCTGGTGTTGATTTGTGGAAGTTACTCAACATGGAGGTGGCATTGCTCAGCTACTGTACTGCAGTATAGGGGTGTGATGGTACTGTAATTACAACACATCATGCATGCCCTTACATGGGAGGGGGTAGGTGGGAAGAGGAGGACCATTTCCATGAAGGAAATGTCACCCACAAATCGTAGTTAAGTAATCCTTATGCTGTGAATCAAAACAGATATGAGGACATGAAATAAGAGTAAGGTGGGGGGAGCTCTCTGCTGATTGTGAAGGTTTCTGATTAGTTCCTGAGGTAATGGCCTTTTTGCAGGCTTTCCTAGGCAGAGAAAGTGGGGTGAGTTAAGGATAGAGTGTCAGTCTGAACTTGTATTCACTGCTTCTGTTGTGTATTGCAGTCTTAATATTGCTTAAGCTTGTTTGTTTCTCTTATTCCAGTTGTTGTTTGGCCTTGCCTGAAATCTATGCAATGAATGTAATGAAGGCAGCATTAATATCTGTTTAATCTAGATGAAATTCTTGTAATAGAGTATAAGAAACACAGTTACTACTTTTTCTTAAGTCAGACTAATGAAGTTTTCAATGATAATGGACTTCAATTTCTTTTTATGTAGTTCTCCCTTTTAATTAGAATTAAAGGACTTTGATTTTAATAAATTTTGCATAAGTAGGTATAATTTTGTATGTTATCTCAAATGCAAAGCAATATGTGTATGTCATGATTGTTGGGATTTATAGGTACTGATTTGTATTATAATTTTTCTAAATGGAGTGTTCATTGTCTTAGAAGTACCCCTTCCATCCCTCCTTACCACTTTCAAATAACATTGCCTTCCCTAGTGGTACTGTATGAGCTCTTTAATTCCTTCTCAATGTGTTGTTGGACTTTGATGTTGCATATAGAGTTTTGGAGTAAAGGCCTCTTAAAAGAATATATATATATATATATATATGGTTAATTTTGAAAACTCCCAAACTGACTTGGAGCCACATGGTTAGCAGTAGCAGAGACTATGCCATTAAAAGCCATGCTGTGGCCCCTCCCAGTTTAGAGGGTCTTCTTTTGGAAGAATGAACTACAAGTTCCTCTATATGCTTCTTCCCATCTAGGTTAGCCCTTACAATTCAACTGTGTATCTTTTACTGTATTTAAAGAAAACTATTCAGAAAATATCTATCTATTAAAAATAAACTGAATTGATATGGTTCATAGAAAGAGGCAGAAGACCATTCTCATTCCTGAATGAGGCTAAGTATCTGTGTTTAATTTTTTTGGTATAAGTCTGTATTTTACCACTCTCTCTTTTAGCTCCTTGCTCGGATTGAACGTATGGAAAGGCGGATGCAGCTGGTAAAGAAGGATAACGAAAAAGAAAGACACAAGCTGTTTCAGGGCTATGAAACTGAAGAGAGAGAGGAAACAGAGCTATCTGAGAAAATTAAACTGGAGTGCCAGCCGGAGCTTTCTGAGACATCCCAGACTTTGCCTCCCAAGCCTTTCTCATGTGGGCGGAGTGGAAAGGGACACAAAAGGTGTGCTAATAATTTTGTTACACTGTTTGGACATAATGAGGACACTTTTTCCAAAGGACATAGAGGGGATTGGGGGGATTTGTGAGTGGTTTTAAAGTCTGTTAGAACATTTTGGTCACAGTAATAATTACAGAATGCCGAGTACATCATAAAGAGAATAGAATGGGCATCAAATAAGACAACCGAGTTTCATAAAACTGTAGCAGTTCACTTCAGATTAGGAAGTGTTATAGTTGATTGTGTTGGGTACTAGTAGACATAAAAAGGTAAAACAGAATTGTCTTTGAACTTAAATTCATCAAACTGTAAGGATGGACATACATTTTAAAAACTCAGAATTCGAATACAATAAAATATATAGATATATAAAACTCATATAAACTAAGCTTTGTAAGAATCAGGGATATTAAAGATTGTTCTGAGTTAGAACTGTGAAATATTAAGGAGGAGATGAATCTTGAAAAAGAAATATAAAATTTAGGTTGGTAAAGAAGAAAGGAGATGGTGTTCTAGGGAAATGTAAAATGTAAGTTAGAAAGAGGGAAGGAAATGATACAGGGGAAAAACAGGGTGGGGAAGAGGTAGGAGAAAGAGAACCAGCAGACAGTAAGGAAAAAGAAATAGAGATTGTAATTAATATGGTATAGGATTAAGGGGAACAGTAGAGACTGATCTCTGGTTGATAGGAATGAAATAGTTGGCAAAGAGTAGTGGCACCTAATTTTGGCTAAAGCACCTTTTTAAATCTGGTAGGCAATAGAATACTATTAAACATTCTTAAGCATGGAAACTCACTTGCTCCACAAACATTTAGTCAGGACCTGTTATATAACGTATTGTTAAGCAGGGACTGTTTCTGCTTCTAATTGCCAAATGAGAAGAAAACATATTTAGGTACCTGAATACTGGTCATTTTGGGGCAAGAGAACAAGCTAGTTTTCTTGCCTCAAAATGTGTGCAGATAGGTTTTATTCAATAGTCAGTAAATTTGTATAATTTTTTTTTCCCTATCTAATAGGAAATCCCCATTTGGAAGTACAGAAAGAAAGACTCCTGTTAAAAAGCTGGCTCCTGAATTTTCAAAAGTCAAAACAAAAACTCCTAAGCACTCTCCTATTAAAGAGGACCCCTGTGGTTCCTTATCTGAAACTGTTTGTAAACGTGAATTGAGGAGCCAAGAAACCCCAGAAAAGCCCCGGTCTTCAGTGGACACCCCACCAAGACTCTCCACTCCCCAAAAGGGACCCAGCACCCATCCGAAGGAGAAAGCCTTCTCAAGTGAGATAGAAGATTTGCCGTACCTTTCCACCACAGAAATGTATTTGTGTCGTTGGCACCAGCCTCCCCCATCACCATTACCATTACGGGAATCCTCTCCAAAGAAGGAGGAGACTGTAGCAAGTAAGGCATAGAGAACACTTGCTCTTATACCCTAGTGGTGGCGGTCAAGCTAACAAGTGTGAAAATGCCTTTGGCATTTTTTAAAAAGTGCAATCAATAAAGCAGAGTTCTGTCAAGAATGAGTAAGTTAACAGCCAGAGACAGACACTGTGCAGGCATTGCAAATAGATGGAATTACAGCAAAATGTGCTCAATGTATTTGCCTGCTTACAACACTGGGAGATGTGTTTGCCAGTAAGTTGCTCATCACAAGAGCACCAGACTTGGGGGTGTAATCTACGGCAACTTGCATGCCCTCTGAAAGAAGGGTTTTCTGTGCTGTGAAATGCATAGAACTTATACTTTGCCATGCACGACTGTTCCTGCAATTGATATTGTGTGAAACCTGGGAAGGTGGTCTTTGGGTGTTCTCAGGGGCCAATGGTAATTTTTGGGTTGGGGAGCCAGATTGGGTGGGGAATTTCACCTGGGCCTCCTCTCTTTAACTATATAAACATTTATCTGTATCTCTGTGTCCCGGTCTGGGGGGCAGGAGGAATCTGCCAAAGACCAACAAGTCTTACTTATCTTACTATAACTTCACAAAGGTTCTAAAATGTGAAGAGTTTACTTGGATTGCAGTAGCCCATTGGTTGTTCATATATTTAAATAAAATGGTCTACAAACTATTTTTCAAACAATAAGGACTATCTTGGGATATCTGAGATGCTTGGGAAGGGTGCGGGGTATGGGACCTTGGTCTTCATTCCCTTTTTTTTCTTTATGGCTTCCACACAGAGATGCTCCCCCTATCTTCTACATCAACCAGTAACTGGAATGTGCCTTCAATCATGTAATATTTATTAGTCTATGACAGTCACTATAGGTACTTCGGGTAATGGTGGGGAATACCTTCTTGGATAGAGCCGCAGTCCTGAGTTTCTACCACTGTGTCTTGCCCTAGCAGGTTGGGGATGGAAATCTATTTCAATGAGACAAGAGCGTTCTTTAGGCTTTGTTTGGCTGTTCTGGTGACAAAATTAAGTGGGAAAGATAGATTACTTTTCTTAATTATCTAACATTTATTAGGTCTCACACTTGAGTACATGTGATAGACCAGGATCCTGATCTAGGTTTAGATTTTTTGTTGGTTCCGTCAGTTGAACAGGTTCATCCTTAATGGTTAACCTTTCTGCTGCTATGGCAATGCTGTGTAACAACTTAAGAGAAACTGTGAAGCAACTTCCCATCTGGGATTGAGAAATGGCTTGGTCCAGAGATGTTCTGTGTGATGGGCTGTTTTTGAAAACCCTATCTTTCCTAGTAGAGAAAATTCCAAACCCCTCTGAGATTATGGGCATAGGAGTACAAAGGAGTCTGACTGGGGAGATCCCAGCCCCTTGAGGAGCCTGAGTTGTGCATAAACATGTGAATCTTTATTCTTGATGCCCCTATTTCAAGAGGCTTGTTCTAAGGAAGCCAAAGTCTTTGTGCATGTTGTTCAGGCTGGACCAGCAAGGTAGTTTGTTTGGTTGGAGGGAGGAGGGAGCTGTTTAAGAAGACTACGTATGTAAGTTTTGAGAACATTGATCTTTTATTTGAAAAATAGGGTCAACTTTTACTCACCTGCCATGTTCTGAGTTTAAGGTTTGATATCCTTGGCCATCAACTGTTGCAGGGAAACCACCCTAAATAATGAAGAAAAGAAGTCGTCTCAGTGTAAAAAAAAAAAGTGGTGGGCTTATTTTCTTTTCTTTTGTCTGTTGTTCCCTATTCCCCTCCCCCAGAGAGAAATTCTCAAAAGAACGACTCAAAAAACAAAATGGCTTCCTAGTGAGAACTTCAGTGATGATCCTTTCCTCCATTTTGGGTATGGGCTTTTTTTCTTTTTACACTGAGATGATTCTTCTTTCCTGCATTATTTAGGGTGTCTGATGCCATCAAGTGTTGCAGGAGAAACTTCAGTCTTGGCTGGTGAGTAGAATAGGAATTGTGCCGGCTGGGCCTGGGGTGGGGGTTGGTGGGTTGGTGGATGGTTGGGAGCTGCACTCCCCATCCACTGAATGTGGGAGAGTGAGATTTCTTGGTGTATGATTACAGTACCATAGACTTCAAAATGACAACGAATTTCAGTTGTTTTTCAGGAACTGCAATAGCATCCATTATATGAATTGTCAGGTATTGGCTTAGGGTTTTTTGTGATCCTGAGTTTGGCATACTGCAATGGCATTTAGGTTCTTTTGTACCATAGCGAGGACACTGAATATGGCTTCAGGCAAGGCCATAGAATGGATTCCTATCACTTGGTAACTTTGTCTTTTCTGGGAAGAGACCTCTTGTCCTAGTGAATAGTTGTGTGACTTTGGATTTAAGAGTGGTTCCACCCCTCCTCCCTTTCTTTTTCTTTCTTTTTTTCCAGTTCCTTCTTGGAGGGACCACTCAGTAGAGCCTCTAAGGGACCCAAATCCTTCAGATCTTTTGGAGGTAAGTACCCAGGAACTGTCGATGGAAGGGATTAAGAGACAGAGTAAAAGAACATGGGGGTATAACTTAAATATGTCATAGTACTGTGGATGAGTCAAATAGAACTTTAAGGCCAGAAGGGAACTTAAGAGATTATCTAGTCAAGTTTCTTCATTCTCTATATAGGAAAACTGAGGTCTGAGCTAGGTGTGGTGGCTCACAGCTACTAGGGAGACTCTGGCCAGGGAACTGGTTGAACCCAGGAGTTAAAGGTTACAGTGAGCTTATGATCATGCATTCCAGCTTGGGCAACAGAATTGAAAGAGGCATAAAAAAAAAAAAAAGAAAGAAAGAAAACTGAGTTCCAGAGTGGCCAAGTGACGTATTAAAAAATAAATATTTAGCTGGGCATTGTGGCAGGTGCCAATAGTCCCAGCTACTTGGGAAGCTGAGGCAAGAGAATTGCCTAAGCCCAAGACTTGAAGGTTGCTGTGAGCTGTGATGCTACAGCACTCTACTGAGGGTTATAAAGTAAGACTCTGTCTCTAAAATAAATAAATAAACAACTGGAAGGCTGGGTGAGGTGGCTCACATCTGTAATCCTAGCACTCTGGGAGACCAAGGCCATTGGATTTCCTGAGCTCACAGGTTTGAGAGCAGCCTGAGCCAGAGCAAGACATTGTCTCTAAAAATAGCTGGGCGCTGTGGCGGGCACCTATAGTCTTATCTACTAGGGAGGCTGAGGCAAGAGAATCACTTGAACCCAAGAGTTTGAGATTGCTATGAGCTATGACCCCATGGCATTCTACTGAGGGTGACAAAACTCTCTCAAGAAAAAAAAAAAGACTCAGTGCTCATAGCTCAGTTAAGTTGGGCGCTGGCCACATACACTGAGGCTGGCCTGGGCCTGCTAAACAACAATGACAATTCCAACCAAAAAAATATAGCCAGGCATTATGGCGGGCACTTGTAGTCCCAGCTATTAGGGGGGCTATAGCAAAAGAATTGCTTAAGCCCAAGAGTTTGAGGTTGCTGTGAGCTGTGACACTACAGCACTCTACTGAGGGTGACATAGTGAGACTGTTTAAAAACAAAAAAACTGACCAGGCCTGGTGGCTCATGCCTGTAATCCTAGCACTCTGGGAGGCTAAGACAAGTGGATTGCTTGAGTTCAGGAGTTCCAGACCAGCCTGAGGAAGAGCAAGAACCCATTTCTACTAAAAACAGAAAACTAGCCAGGTATTATGGCAGGCACCTATAGTCCTAGCTACTTGGGAGGCTGAGGCAAGAAGATTGCTTAAGCCCAAGAGTTTGAGATTACTGTGAGCTATGATGATGCCAGGGTACTCGACCCAGGGTGACAAATTGAGACTGTCTCAAAAAAATAAAAAAATAAAAATAAAAAAATAGCTATGTAGTGTTCAAACAAAGGAAGATATCATGCTAAGCAGAAAAATTGCATATACCACTCAGCAGCAAAATTACATATTCAAAGCTCATTTGACTCTTAAAAAATTGATATTTACTTTCAATTCAGACTCTACACAAAGTATGGAGGTCAGAAGGGTTTATGGCAATCTCATGAGGTCAGTTTGACATGATGTTTATCTGGGAAAATTATGGAAGAAATGATTTTGAAATTGAGAGATTCTAAAAGGGTATGGGTGGGGAAAGAAGTATGTGCTTTGTTGATTTTGTTACTAAGAGGTTCATATCATATCCATAGAACCCACAAACTCAGGTAGAACCTGAAGGTGAAAGAGTTGATATCTTGGAAACTGGAAATTAGTTTGTATATGTGTGTAACCTGGTGATAGATAGCTTATCAGCTGCTATTCTTTACACAGAACCTGGATGACAGTGTGTTTTCGAAGCGGCATGCAAAACTGGAGCTGGATGAGAAGAGAAGGAAAAGGTGAGGTCTGAGATGTCCATCCTAGTAACAACTGAACCCTAGGACCCTGACCTCCCTCTTCCATGCTGTAGAGCAGAGATGTCCAACCTTTTATTCTTCTGCTGCACATTGCAAGAAGAGTTGTTTTGGGGCCACATATTAAATACATAAACACTAACAAAAGCTGATGAGCAAAAAAAAATCTGTGCATAATTTTCACAACATCTCACACTATAGATAAGTAAAACAGGCCCTAAATAATCCACAAACTACACACGAGTTGCATGTGGACACCCCTGCGGAAATCCTGGAGTTCTTTTTTTTTTTTTTTTTTCAATTGAATGGTAACTATGTACATTAATGTACTTGAAATCCTGGAGTTCTTAGCACTCTTAGTAGCTTTCCAATTGGTTGAGTATCTTAGTTTGAAAAGGTGGCTGTTGTGGGTAAACAGGTTTGGCCTCTTTTTCTTTGGGTATGACCTTCCTCATTTCCACTTTCTGTGGAATACCAACACAAGATCTGAACTGGTAGACATGAACAGCTTTTCCCTAACCAGGTAGTCATTTCTTTTTATCCAATCTAGAGTCAGCAAGGATCTTCTTAGCATCTGGGTTGTATGAGTTGCTTTTATAGAGCAGATTTTGGGTAAGTGGTAATGTTGGGTTTGTTTGTCTCATTTGTTTTTCCCAGATGGGATATTCAGAGGATCAGGGAACAAAGAATTTTACAGCGACTGCAGCTCAGAATGTATAAAAAGAAAGGAATTCAGGAATCTGAGCCTGAGGTTACCTCATTTTTCCCTGAGCCAGATGATGGTAAGTTTTGTTTATCTAAAAGAGTAGGTTTTTCAATGAATAAAAAGGGTTCACAGCTTGGGCCGCACCTGTGGCTCAGTGAGTAGGGTGCCAGCCCCATATACCGAGGGTGGTGGGTTCAAACCCGGCCCTGGCCAAACTGCAACAAAAAAATAACCAGGCCTTGTGGCAGAGGCCTATAGTCCCAGCTACTTGGGAGGTTGAGGCAAGAGAATCCCCTAAGCCTGAGAGCTGGAGGTTGCTGTGAGCTGTGATGCTATGGCACTCTACTGAGGGTGACAAAGTGAGACTCTGTCTCTTAAAAAAAAAAGGGTTCACGGCTCAGGGTATAACTTACTCTGAATGAATGAACTGTATTTTAGATCAAGTATAGTTAAACATTTCCCATCTACGTAACTAACAAGGTCCCATTTGACTTTCTTCCATAGTTGAAAGTTTGATGATTACCCCCTTCTTGCCTGTTGTAGCGTTTGGACGACCATTACCAAAATTAACTCCACAGTAAGTATAAAGGTTTTTTCTCTTCTCTAGGCAGACTTCACCTCTTTCACAGATTAAGGAAGTCTAGACATAAGATGGAACCAAGTGGCTTAGGGATGGCCATGGGGCTACCTGGGCCAGATACAGTGACATATACCTGGGATCCCAATGATCCCAATGAGGGGCTAAGGTAGGAGGATTGCTAGAGCCCAGGAGTTCCAGGTTTAGTGCGAAAAGATTATGCTATAGCACTCCAACCTTGGTGACAGAGCAAGACCATGTCTCTTTAAAAAAAGGGGGGGGTGGGGTGGGGGGCAGTGCCTGTGGCTCAAGAGTAGAGTGCTGGCCCCATATGCTGGAGGTGGTGGGTTCAAACCCAGCCCTGGCCAAAAACTGCAAAAAAAAAAAAAAAAAAAAAAAGGTGGGGAGGCACGACACCTGTAGTTAAGCGGTTAGGGCGCCGACCACATGCACTGGGGCTGGTGGGTTCAAACCGGGCCTAAGCCTACTAAACAATGACAACTACAATAAAAAATATAGCCGGGCATTGTGGTAGGTGCCTGTAGTCCCAGCTACTTGGGAGGCTGAGGTAAGAGAATCGCTTAAGCCCAAGAGTTTGAGATTGCTGTGAGCTATGATGTCACGGCACTCTACTAAGGGTGACACAGTGAGACTCTGTCTCAAAAAAAAAAAGAAGGGAGGAGATGAGGCTTTCTGGGCAGCTAGCTTTTGCAATGATAAGACTTCCAACCCAGGAATTAGGATTACTTTTTGAAATAGAAATAGATTATTCCATTACTTTAATGGTTCACTGTTGCTCTGGCTTTGAGGCAGGAAAGACACTCCTAACTTGGGATTCAGGAATGAGGGCTGGAAGTAGTGAGGGACATGGTGACTATTGGGGGGTTGCTGTCATGTTCACACTGAATCCCTTTTAGTTTTGCAAGTTGATTTCCTCATGCTTTTTTGCCAGGAATTTTGAGCTGCCCTGGTTGGATGAGCGTAGCCGATGCAGGTTGGAGATCCAGAAAAAGCAAACACCTCACCGGACGTGTAGGAAATAGCTGTGCTGGCAAGAACCCTCTGTCTTCAGATAGTTGTAGCATGCCATTCCCAGAGAGTGGCAGAGACCTGTATATGTGACCTATGTCCTCATGTATGTTATCACTCACTGATAATGCCCTTCCATACTTCCTTGATTTGGGTTTTGTTTTCATCACTCTGGTTTCACAAAAACTGTTTGATTGGGCTAATTGTGAATTATAGAGGGTGATTGGGATTTCTTTTTCCTTTTTAGGGAAATGAGCTCTCAACCTAAATCTATAGGATGGCAGATTTGAAAGTTTCAGGGGTCTGCTAATATACATTTGCCTATGTTAAAGGGGTAAAAGGGCTTTCTTCATTAGATACATGGAGATGAAGCAACCCCTGCCTTTAGATCTGTGCCTGCATGGCACTCCTCTTAACCCTGGTATACCCTCCTTATAGTTTGGTAATGTGGTTTTACCCTAAAATAAAAAAATAAAAATAAAAAGAACCTCACCATGAGCTTTAGGACCAGATGAGGAATAACAAGTGAAGTGATGAAGCACGTCATGTTCACAGAGTAGAGACTGGAGAGTTGGTAGACAAACTTATGAAAGGATATTCTCTTAAAACTATTCTGTGATATAGCCATATGGAATGGGATGTTTGACTGCAATTATTTTCTTAGTTAATGGGTAACTAAATTTCTTCCTCCACCCTTCAAAAATAATATCTTTAGAAAAGAGAATGGGAATGGTTAAGTTAACTTTTGGATAAGTTACAGCTATAAACAAAAGCAGTTGGCATTTGAGATGGCATGCCAGAACCTGTATAGATGTCCTTGTGTCACATCACTTCTCAAGTGTTCCTTAGATGGGCTTTATCTTTATCCTTTTAGCTGAGCTCTTGGTGATAGGGTAGAGATTTAGGAAGGGGGGGGGGGAAAGTGTGGAAATATATGCTTTCTTTGGCTGGCAAATGTCTACACCTTGAAACAAATAGATGTACTTAGTGAGCTTCTCCATTCACTTTGTAAAAATAGATTTGTATGTGTACCATCATGGTCCTACCTCCCTCTTTCCCCCCAGTTTTGTTAAAATACCAGGACAGCACTCCTAGTCCCCTTTGGTCTCAGTGTAAGATCCCTGTTAACTATCTGAAAGGAAAATAGAGCCAAGACCTCTGGTCTTAAATATATAGGAATTGCCTTTCTTTAGTCTTCAGGACTATTGTGTGAAAACAAGTAGGGGTCTAATCTCCTAGAAGGTAGGGGCTTTTATCCTTGAAGAGAAGATGTCCCCATATTATTAGCACTTTTAGAGGAGAAGCCAAGGTATGTAGGATGTGTGGCCGGCCCATCAGTGGAGCATGAGACAGAATGGGATACCATTGTGGGAAGAGAAGAAAAGTTCCTCAGGGGCCTCCCACTGCTAAAGCTTTTTGTAAGATGTTGATCTGTGCTCCCTGGATTTGACTTTTAAAGGAATTACTCCGGCAGCACATGTAGTATTCTTGGATGATCTTGCTGCTCTTAATATTTCTCCTTTTGTGTGTGTGTGGCTATGGGTTTTCATTTATAACTCCATCTGCTTAGGAGAGTGGGCTCTCTATAAGGGAACCTGTTGTAAATGTCATTGCAGTAAGGATGTAGAGAGAAATAGGACTTATTCCACTAGGGGCTCTCATCTCACACCTTAAGAAGGAGATTTCTAGAAAAACTGGGCCAGATTTTCTTTGTTCATCATTTTAATGTGGCAAGCTGTTTTCTTTCCTACTCTGACCTATGTTACAGTCTTTCATAATGAGCCCCAAAAGATAAAAGACCCCAATCAATGTCTCTTGACTTTGTTCCTTGATCCTTTCAGGCTCTTCTTGATTTCAGCATTTGTTGGATTCCTAATTTTGGATATGGGTTAGCAAATTAACTTTGTTTGTTCCCTACCTAGGGGATTCCTCAGATTCTGACTTGAGCTAGACTGAGAGGAATCCATGAGGTGCTATCTGGCCAGACTTAAGTGGATTCTATTTTCTTGGTTCTCCCTCTCCCTGAGGACCTCTTATTTTAAATTCTCCCCTCTTCTGGATCAGTTCTCCTTTGATTTGGATATGTTGAGGTTTGTTGAGAAGGAGCTTGGAGAGTAGACTAGCAAAGTTCCAAAAGTGAAATTACAGTGTGTTCAAGCGTGGGGGGAAAATTAGTCTTATTTTTCCCTACATGGGATACAACACTGTGAAATTCAATCTTCAACTGAAAGCCCTGCAATTCTCCTAAAACATAGTTCTTTGTTTTTCTTTAACAAAGTTTAAGCTAGTGTTAATAAATTAAAGAGAAATTGCTTGTCTGTCCACTTCAGCTTTGTTTTATCCTCATTTCATATTGTTGTCTGTGTTGTAATTCATACTTTTGATACCATTTCTGATGTGTAAAATTGGTTGTCTTGTAAATATCTTATAAAGAGTTCAACTGTAAATAAACTATTGTGGCTGTTAATTTTTGAACTTCTGCTTCAGTTTATTAGATTTATTGACAAGCATTAACAATTCAGCTGGTATTTGAGACTGGAAAAAAATCCATTTTGACAATTAAACAGAATAACATGTTATTTTCCTCTTTATATAAGGTACTCTCTTCCATTTGTGGATAGGTACAATGTTATATTTAAGTTCTTTGTCCAGTGTACTTCCTTAGGTATGTTGACAACTTTAAAAATGAGACATTATAACAGTGGTTCTCAACCTTCCTAATGCTGTGACACTTTAATATAGTTCCTCATGTTGTGGTGACCCCCAATCATAAAATTATTTTCATTGCTACTTCATAACTAATTTTGCTACTGTTATGAATTGTAAGGTAAATATCTGATATGCAGGATGGTCTTAGGCGACCCCTGTGAAAGGGTGATTCAACCCCCAAAGGGGTTGTGACCCACAGGTTGAGAACCGCTGGATTATAAGATACTGAATAGCTGGTATCTAAATTAATAAAATCTTATAGTTGGAAAGATCTTAGGGGTCTAGTTTAATCCCCGATGACATGATTTGTCCTTGACATTTTTCTAGACAAATCAATTCCAGCTTCTGCTTCGACACTTCATTTCTCCCTATGCACTTTTTTTTTCCTAAATGTTTGAAAATTTTTTCTTGTTGACAAAATCTAACTTCTTATAACATTTGGTTCATTGTTTTTTTTTTTCTTTGTCTTCTAGGATGATGAAAAAAGATCAGTCCCCTCCTTTTTTTCACAGTACTGTGATAGTTAAAGATTGCTGTGGATATCCCAAATCTTCTTTTTTTTTTTTTGAGACAGTCTCACTATGTTGCCCTCAGTAGAGTGCTATGGCTTCACAGCTCACAGCAACCTCAAATTCTTGGGCTTAAGCGATTCTCTTGCCTCAGCCTCCCCAGTAGCTGGGACTACAGGTGCCCACCACAACACCCAGCTATTTTTTTTGTTGCAGTTATTGTTGTGTAGCTGGCCCTGGCCGGGTTCCAACCTGCTAGCCTCCATGTATGTGGCCAGCACTGACCCCCAATTCTCTTCATTCTAAACATTCATAGATCTTTTTTCTTTTTTAGATAGAGTCTTACTTTGTTGCTCTAAGTAGAATGCTGTGACATAGCTCACAGCAACCTCAAACTCTGGGGCTCAGGCAATCCTTTTGCCTCCCAAGTAGCTAGGATTACAGGCATCAGCCATAAAACCCAGCTACTTTTTAAGAGATGGGGGTCACATTCATAGATCTTTTTTTTTTTTTTTCTGAGACAGAGCTTCAAGCTGTCCCCCTGGGTAGAATGCCATGGCATCACAGTTCACAGCAACCTCCAACTCCTGGGCTCAAGCGAGTCTCCTGCCTCAGCCTCCCAAGTAGCTGGGACCACAGGCGCCTGCCACAGTGCCTGGCTATTTTTTGGTTGCAGCTGTCATTGTTGTTTTGGTGGGCCGGGGCTGGATTTGAACCCACCCCCTTAGGTGTATGTGGCTGGCGCCTTAGCCACCTGAGCCATAGGCACCGAGCCACATTCATAGATCTTAAAACTGTTCTTCAAAAGATTTTGATTTTTCAGTTCCCTCTGGATAAGTGAGCAATTTGCCCACGTCCATTTAAAAATTGGACCCAGAGCAAACAACTGAAGGAGAAAGTGGGAATCACATTCCTTATTTAGACACTAAACTTGGCAGCCTTATTTGCACCAATTTAGCAAATAAGGATCAATAAAACCCTCCAAGTCTTTTTCTTTTAACTTCTTAAATCCTACATCCTCCATTTTGAACTTAGGCAGTTGGTTTATTTTATTTTATTTTTTTAGAGACAGAGTCTCACTTTGTCACCCTCAGTAGAGTGCTGTGGCATCACACAGGTCACAGCAACCTCTAGCCTTGGGCTTAGGTGATTCTCTTGCCTCAGCCTCCCCAGTAGCTGGGACTTACGGGCACCAGCCACAACGCCGCCCGGCTACAGGCGGTTGGTTTTAGAAGCTGGGGCTTACAAGTTATCACATTTGGCCACTTGTCTAACCAGTTGAGATTGTTTGGGTCCTGATGCAATCTCTGAAGGCAATCGGAATTCCTTAGTTTCACACTGTCTATATCTTTGATAATCATCAGGATCCTTAACCATATCACTTATAAAAATATTACTCAGAACAGAATACTAACTATATGCCATAGTGACCTTTATGTTTGATAAGGGTGCACTCCTGTAGATGCACTAATAACTCACCTTATAAGAAAATGACTTTTTCTTGCTGATAAATGCCTTGCCAAAATCAAAGTATCTTCCTCTGATATCTCTTAGCAAAAAGGAAATGTCAGCATTTTGAACCAATAATAGTCTCTACTGACCCTCTTTTCATTTAAATGAGTTTAAAATCTTAAGACTGGCATATGTCAGTCTGCACTTTGGGGGAGAGGTGATGGCTGGGGTAGGATGGAACATGAAGAGGAAAGAAAAAATGAGCACACAGGGAAAATGCTTCAACAATAAGTACTCTGGCTTCATCGCAGACAACTGGTTTCTGCTTTACCCTTTGGCTTAGACTGGGCTGGTGTGGCAAATCTGACGCAGCACTACGGCTTTATAGAGGTTTGCCTTGATTCTTCATTTTTAACTAATGAATGTAGTAGAATGACCTGCCTTCAATTAGGTAATAACGAGAAATGGAAATAGAAAACCATGAAACGGCCCCAAAGCTGTGATGAAGCCGTGACAGGTCGACACCGCCCACTCGGAAAGCCCAAGATGGCCGAGCGGGAACCCAGTAGACCGCGGGAGTCCAACTCCCCTCGCCCTAGGACTGCCCCGGGAAAGTCAGAAGCCACGCCACGCCCCTTACGTCACCGAAAACTGTAGTGCCGCTAGTCCGCAAGCGTGCCGCAGGGCAGAGGCCCCGCCCTCCGCCCCGCCTTCCGAGAAGAGGAGGGGGTCAAGCGCTGCGTGTGAAGCATGCCGGGACTAGCTCTCGAGCCTCCCAGCAGCCTGTGCGACGGGAGCGGTGCGTAAGTAGCTGGCCAGCTTTGGCCGTTCTCCGTAAGATGGCGGACCGGCGGCGGCAGCGCGCTTCGCAGGACACAGAGGACGAAGAATCGGGTGCTTCGGGTTCAGACAGCGGCGGCTCCCCGGCGCGGGGCGGCGGGAGCTACAGCGGTAGTATCGGAGGTGGCGGCAGCGGCTCTCTGCCTTCACAGCGCGGAGGCCGAGCCGGGGCCCTTCATCTGCGGCGGGTGGAGAACGGGGGCGCCAAGAGTGCTGAGGAGTCGGAGTGTGTGAGTGCGCGCGCGCGCGGAGGGGGCCGACGGCTAGCCGGCCGGGGGGCGGGGTGTAGGTGATGAACCAAGGCTGGGAGCTGATGTTAGGTTCTGGAGCATTATTTCGTTAGAGAAGAGGAGTTATTCCCGCGCTGGTTTGCATCCAGAGCCCCGAGGGAGAAGGAAGGGTTTGGGAGTTCTGAGTATAGGGCAGGTGGAAAGCAGATGTTTGTTCAGAAATTGGGGCTGGAGGTGAACAGACCTGCCCTTCTTTGGATACTTGTTAAAAACTTACGGTCTCCCCACCTCTCTATTGAACCCTTTTGTGTTGTCTTCTGCTTTCCACCTACATGTCTTTCCTGGGCTTCCCAACTCTGGAAATCACAGAACTAACCTGCGTCGTCTTTCTTTCAGGAGAGTGAAGATGGCATTGAGGGTGATGGTGAGTAGATCTTTTACTCCATCATGCCAAGAATTTTTGCACATAAACTCAGGTTACCTATTTTCAGCAGTGTCATCCTGTTATGGGTTTAGGGCTACAAAACAGCTTTTTGTAGCATAGTGGTTATGAGCATAGGTTTTAGCACTATGATCTTAGGTAAATCACTCTTTTAGTCCATTTCTCCATTAAGTTATGGGGCCTATAATTTTATCTACCTCATAGATTGATGCCAAAATTAAATGAGTGTCTTAATGTGACCCATAATAAGCCATCAAGAAATTGTAATTATAATTTTTTTCACGTTTCTGTTTTCTTTCAGCTGTTCTCTCGGATTATGAAAGTGCAGAAGACTCAGAAGTGAGTGCTATAGGTTGTTTTTCCTATGGTGTATGTCAGAAAATGGATTTTAAAAACATGCTGCAAAATTACCATGACCTACTTACTTCTCTTGTGCATTCAGTTACACTGAGGGAAAACTTGGGGCAAGCCTCTGTAAGCCATAGGTGTTACACTGTTAGTAGTTGGCTTTTCTCCCTATTTGAAGAAAATAAGGTTCTCAGTAAGAGAATGAGAACGTTCTTTTGTCTAATGAACAATGAGGGGGAAAAAGAACATACTGAAGTCCTCCATAAGATGTTTGACAGTTCATTTTATACTGCTCCAGTTGTGAAGCCAGCCAGTTGGATACTTTCTTCCAGATTTGTCTGAACACTTTGAAAGGGCAGCATTCTGGATGATTTATACCGAAAGCATGCCTCATTTTTTTTTTTTGAGACGGAGCCTCAAGCTATCCCCCTGGGTAGAGTGCCATAGCATCACAGCTCACAGCAACCTCCAACTTCTGGGCTCAAGCAAATCTCCTGCCTCAGCCTCCCAAGTAGCTGGGAACACAGGCGCCCACCACAATGCCCGGCCACTTTTTGGTTGCTGTCATCATTGTTGTTTTAGTGGGTCCGGGCTGGGGATTCGAACCTGCCACCTTAGGTGTACGTGGTTGGCGACTTAGCTGACCGAGCCACAGGAAGCATCCCTCATTTTATAGATGGGATTTTCTCTCTCTAGGAGAAAGTATTCCGAAGGAAAGCTCTTGTGAGATTGCTTGTTTTGATTGGGTAAACTACTAGAGAGGTCATCAGAGTAGTTATTTCCTGGGCTGTTGGGAAGAACCCTGAGTTCTGGATTTTGGTGATGGGATTTTTTTCCCAGTGACAGGACAAAGTTTATTGATGGAAAGAAAGAAAGGTTGGTAAGCAAAAGAGGGTGAACAGAATCTCTGGCAGTAGAGGTGGGGGATTCTGAAATGGAAGCCCCCTGTGGCGATGGAATTATATACAGAGAGAACTGGATGACAGATCACAAGTTTAACTTTGGCTCAGCACCTGTAGCTCAGTGAGTAAGGGCACTGGCCACATACACCAAGGGTGGGAGATTTGAGCCCCGCCCAGGGATGCTAAACAACAGTGATAACTGCAGCAAAAAATAGCTGGGCATTCTTCTGGGCACCTGTAGTCCAGCAGACTAAGGCAAGAGAATTGCTTAAGCCCAAGAGCTGTAATGCCATGGCACTCTACCAAGGGTGGCATAGTGAGACTCTGTCTCAAAAAAAAAAAAAAGCTTAGCTTTAGGCTCAGTACCTGTAGCTCAGTGGCTAGGGCACCAGCTATATATACCAGAGCTGGCAGGTTCGAACCCAGCCTGGGCCTGCCAAACAACAAGGACAACTACAACCATAACATAGCTCGGCATTGTGGCAGGCAGCTGTAGTCCTAGCTACTTGGAAGGCTGAGGCAAGAGAATTGCTTAAGTCGAAGAGTTGGAGGTTGCTGTGAGCTATGACACCATGGTATTCTACCCAGGGCGACAGCTTAAGACTGTCTCAAAACAAAAAAGTTTATAAATTTTATAGCGCTCTTACTACATCTTAGCCACTGTTTAATCCTTGAAGATGGAACAGTGAACACTATATTAAAAATTCTATTTTTAGAGATCTTATTAAAGAAGTCAGACAAACATTGAGGCAGTAAAACTACTTGGTGTCAGTTGCTGAGCTAGGACTGGGTGGGCACTGAATCTAAGGCAATCAGAAAAGAGTAAGCTGTTGTGGGTGGGCACTGAATCTAAGGCAATCAGAAAAGAGTAAGCTACCCAGCACTCTGGGAGGCCCAGGCGGGTAGATTGCCTCCATTCACAGGTTCAGGACCAGCCTGAGCCAGAATGAGACCCCACCTCTAAAAATAGCTGTGTGCTGTAGGAGGTTTCTGTAGTCCCAGCTACTCAGGAGGCTGAGGCAAGAGAATCACTTGAGCCCAAGAGTTTGAGGTTGCTGTGAGCTATGACACCATGGCTTTCCACTGAGGGAGACAAAGTGAAACTATCTCAAAAAAAAAAGAAAAGAAAGGAATAAGAGTTAAGCAAAATATGTTCTAGGCAGAAAGAACAATAGTCAAGAAAGCTCAATGACAGAGAAAATGGAGCATTTGGGAACTTGGATGTAATTTGGTGTAGTTGGAACATTGTTGGGACAGGATAGTCATCAGAAATATGGGCACATCGGTGAGCAGAGGCCAAGTCATGAAGGGGCTTATTTATTCCTTCTCTTTATTAAGTACCTCTGTGGCCTGGATAAAAGAGGTGTTACCCCGTTGAGTTTACATTCTGGATGGAGGAGGAAAACAGTTAAATACTTAGAATAATGTTTAGTAAGTGCCATGATATTGGAAAGAGAGTGTGTGCTTTGGGACCACATACTAGGGGTAGCTAATTGGGTTTAGGTTGTTTGGAAATACTTAAGACAATGAGATGTTAAATAGAGACATGAAGGATGGTTAGGGGTTAGCTGGGCAGATAGTTTTTTTTTTTTTTTTTTTTTTTGAGATGGAGCCTCAAGCTATCCCCCTGGGTAGAGGGCCATGGCATCACAGCTCATAGCAACCTCCAACTCCTGGGCTCAAGCGAGTCTCCTGCCTCAGCCTCCCAAGTAGCTGGGACCACAGGCGCCTGCTAGAACGCCCGACCATTTTTTGGTTGCAGCCATCATTGTTTGGCGGGCCCAGGCTGGGGATTCGAACCCGCCACCTTGGGTGTACGGGGCTGGTGCCTTAGCCGATTGAGCCACAGGCGCCGAGCCAGCAGATAGTTTTCTAAGCAGACTAAACACTATCTGGGAAGAATGTCTAGAGGGATGCATTGCATGGTGAGTTGGAGGTTATGAATTGCTAAATATGATTAGTACATAGGAAGGCAAGGAAGAGAGGTGGTAACAGATGGGTCTGAATCCCAATCTTTTTTTTTTTTCCTTTGGTGGAGATAGAGTCTTACTTTATTGCCTTCGGTAGAGTGTGATAAAGCCATTTTGTCACACAGCTCACAGCAACCTCCAACTCCTGGGCTTAGGTGATTCTCTTGCCTCAGCCTCTCAAGTAGCTAGGACTACAGGTGCTCACCACAATGCCCAGCTATTTTTTTGTTGGTGATTTGGCTGGAGCCGAGTTTGAACCCGCCACCCTCGGTATATGGGGCCGGCACCCTACCCACTGAGCCAAATTTTAAAGTACCTTGTAAGCCAGGTTATAAGGTATTTCGGAGAGGGGGACGGTTGCTTTGAGACAGAATCTCCCTCTATTTCCCAGGCTGGAGTGCTGTGGTGTTAGCCTAGCTCACAGCAACCTCAAACTTCTGGGCTCAAGCAACCCTTATGCCTTCGCCTCCCAGGTAGCTGGGACTGCAGGTGCCTTTTTTTTTTTTTTTTGAGACTAAGTCTCACTATGTTGCCCTCGGTAGAGTGCTGTGGTGTCACAGTTCGCAGCAACCTCAAACTCTGGGATTAAGCAATTCTCTTGGCTTCAGCCTCCCGAGTAGCTGGGACTACAGGTGCCCACCACAACGCCTGGCTATTTTTTGGTTGCATTTGTCATTGTTCTTCAGCAGGCTTGGGCCAGGCTTAAACCCGCCAGCCAGTGTTTGTGGTTGGCCCCCTGCTCACTGAACTATGGGCGCTGAGCCTACAGGTGCCTTTAATAACACCCTACTAATTTTTTCTATTTTTAGTAGAGACAAGGGTCTTTCTTTTGGCTCAGGCTGGTCTCTTAAATCCTGAGCTCAAGAAATCCATCTGCTTTGGCCTCCCAGAGTGCCAAGATTATAGGCATGAGCCACTGGGCCTGGCTGGGTTTTTTTTTAATCTTTAGCCTCCCTTTCTTTCCCCCCTACTACCACAAAGGAGGAGGAAGATATTTCAGTTTTATTTTAAGGAATTGAAAAACTATAAAAGTGTTTTGGAAAGGCACGGTGGCTCACACCAGAACTCTAGCACTCTGGAAGGCCAAGGCAGGTGGATTGCTTAAGCGCAGGAGTCTGAGACCACCTTGAGCAAAAGTAAGACCCGGTCTCCACTAAAAATAAAATGACTGGCACGGCGCCTGTGGCTCAATCGGCTAAGGCACCAGCCACGTACACCTAAGGTGGCAGGTTCGAATCCCCAGCCCGGGCAAACAATGATGACTGCAACCAAAAAAAGTGGCCGGGCGTTGTGGTGGGTGCCTGTGGGCCCAGCTACTTGGGAGACGGAGGCAGGACACTCGCTTGAGCCCAGGAGTTGGAGGTTGCTGTGAGCTGTGATGCCATGGCACTCTACCCAGGGGGATAGCTTGAGGCTCTCTCTCAAAAAAAAAGTAAAAAATAAAAATAAAATGACTAGCTGGGTGTTGTGGCTGGTGCCTCTAGTCCCAGTCCTCTGGAGGCTGAGGCAAGAGGATCACTTAAGCCCAAGAGTTTAAGGTTGCTGTGAACTGTGACACCTGGGGACAACAGATTGTGACTCTGTCTCAAAAAAAAAGTATTTTAAAAAAATATGGGATGTGATTAAGCTTAAATTTTAAAGTGGTATTTGTCAGGTTCAGTGGATACCTGGATCAGAAAATTTAGTCCCTATTGGGAGGAGGAAGGAGAACTCGAGACATTATATACGTGTATACATGTATACACACACACACACACACACACATATACGTACATAGTCTTTTTTTTTGAGACAGTTTCACTTTGTTTTCCTTCGTAGAGTACCATGGCATCATAATCTCACAGCAACCTCAAACTCTTGGGCTCAAATGATTCTCTTTCCTCAGCCTCCCAAGTAGCTGGGACTACAGGCACCCACCATAATGCCCACCTATTCTTAGACATGAGGTCTTGCTCAGGCTGCTCTAAAACGTGTGAGCTTAGGCAGTCCACCTGCCTTGGACTCCTAATGGCTGTGATTAGAGGCCTGAGCCACTGCAGACATTTATATGTTTTTTTTGTTTGTTTGTTTGTTTTTTTTGAGACGGAGCCTCAAGCTATCCCCCTGGGTAGAGTGCCATGGCATCACAGCTTATAGCAACTTCCAACTCCTGGGCTCAAGCGAGTTTCCTGCCTCCGCCTCCCAAGTAGCTGGGACCACAGGCGCCCGCCACAAGGCCCAGCCATTTTTTGGTTGCAGCCATCATTGTTGTTTGGCAGGCCCGGGCTGGGGATTTGAACCTGCCACCTTAGGTGTACTTGGCTGGCGCCTTAGCCGACTGAGCCACAGGCGCCGAGCCAGACATTTATATGTTAACAAGGTTCTAGTTTGACACCTATGGTAAAATTTGAGAATTAATTACTTAACCACAGTTACTTTGTTTGCAGTGAGGAGAATTGATCCAAGAGGAGTAAGATTGGAGATAGAAAAGCTAGTGAGGCTCAGTGTCCGTGGCTCAATCGGCTAAGGCGCCAGCCACATACACCTAAGGTGACGGGTTCGAATCCCCAGCCCAGGCCCGCCAAACAATAATGATGGCTGCAACCAAAAAATTGTCGGGGGTTGTGGCAGGTGCCTGTGGTCCCAGCTACTTGGGAGGCGGAGGCAGGAGACTTGCTTGAGCCCAGCAGTTGGAGGTTGCTGTGAGCTGTGATGCCATAGCACTCTACCCAGGGGGACAGCTTGAGGCTCTGTCTCAAAAAAAAAAAAAAAAAGCTAGTGAGGAAAGCTGTTGTGGAAATCTACCCAAGCAGTGAGTGTGGCATGGAGTAGAGTAGTGGCAGTGAAAATAGGAATGGACAGAATGAAAAGTTCTAAGAGGCTTTAGGGTAAGGAATATCTGTAGTACAGATGCTTTTTGTGGTTACATCTCAGATAAACCCAACTTTTAAGTTGAAAATATATAAGTCAAAAATGCAAGGCTCAGGCAGTGCCTGTGGTTCAACGAGTAGGGCGCCAGCCCCATATACCGGGGGTTATGGATTCAAGCCTGGCCTTGGCCAAAACTGCAAAAATGCAAGGCTGACTAGGAGCTGCAGCTTGCAGCTGCCCAATCAAATTCTCAAGAAAAGTATGGTTCCTCCTGAACACTATTGTTTTTGCACCATTGTAAAGTTGAACCATCATAAGTTAGGGACTTTCTGTACTCACTGAAGAATGGAAACATTGGAAAGACTGCCAGGCAGTATGGAATGTTCAATGACTTTGGGAATTGTGACTTTATCGTGGCTTACCATTCTGTGTGTAAAGAAGTTTGGATGTTATCCTAATGGCAAGGAAAGAAATGTCAGGAAGGCCTAGTGTGGAGGATGAATTATGGGCAAGGCATGAGGCAAGACCAGAGTTGGGAGAGTTGTTAAGAGGTTGTTAGGATAGTCAAAGCAGCATGACAATGGTGTGGCTAGGAGATGTGCCAGTAGGATTGGCAAGACTGGATTTGAGGGGTATTCTGGTTTTACTAATAGAAGCCCTTAGTTGACTGAATGAAGAACCTGAATAAGGATCAAAGGGATGCCTAGGTTGATGGGCATAGGAAAGGGAGAACAGGAGATTTCGAGAAGGACAACAGTGATTAGATTTTGAATGGTTTTTTTTTTTTTTTTTTTTTGGAGACAGTCTCACTATGTCACCCTCCGTAGAGTACCATGGTGTCACAGCTCACAGCAAGCTCAAACTCCTGGGTTTAAGCAATTCTCTTGCCTCAGCCTCCCAAGCAGCTGGGACTACAGGTGCCTGCCACACGCCTGCCTATGTTTTTGTTGCAGTTGTCATTGTTACCCAGCTAGCCCAGGCCAGGTTCAAACTACCAGCCTCAGTGCATGTGGCCAGTGCTATAATCACTGTGCTATGGACACCGAGACAAGTTGTGAAAGTTTTGAGATTGAGGAACCTGTGGGACTTTTCAGTGGGGATACCTAATATATAATTCTTAATTCCTAATTTCTCATATCTTTCTGAATTTTCATTTCATTTTTGAGTTTTTATAATTCTAATTGATAATGTCTTTTTAGCTAATTTGGAGATAGGAGTTGTAATTCATTTTCTTTCTTTTTTTTTTTTTATACATATACAACTTGGATATGAGGAGGAATGTGTGGGGCAGCACCTGTGGCTCAAGGAGTAGGCACCATATACTGGGGGTAGTTGGTTCGAGCCTGGCCCTGGCCAAAACTGCAAAAACAAAAACATGGATATGAGGAATTGCAATTTTTTTTTTCAAGCTGTCACCCTGGGTAGAGTGCCCTGGCATCACAAGCTCACAGCAACCTCAAATTCTTGGGCTTAAGTCATTCTCTTGCCTCAGCATCCCAAGTAACTGGGACTACAGGCACCTGCCACAATACCTGGCTATTACTTTGTTGCAGTTGTCATTGTTGGTTAGCTGATCCCAGACCGGATTCAAACCCGCCAGCCTTGGTGTCTGTGGTCAGCACCCTGCTGACTGAGCTAAGGGTGCCACTGAGAGTTGTAATTGTGATAGGATATGCATGTGACTTTCTGGCATACTTTCATCATAGGAGTGCTGTTCTTATTTTTTTAAACATAACTTTATATGGAATTTAATTTTTATATTTCTTATTTATTTATTTTTTGATATAGAATCTCACTATGTTGCCCTCAGTAGAGCGCTATGGTGTCACAGCTCACAGTAACCTCAAACTCTTAGGTTTTGAGCGATTCTCTTGCCTCAGCCTCCCAAGTAGCTGGGACCATAGGCACCCACCACAACTCCTGGCTATTTTTTTGTTGCAGTTGTCATTGTTTAGCTGGCCTGGGCCAGGTTCAAACCCACCAGCCTCGGTGCATGTGGCTGGCACTGTAACCACTGTGCTTCAGGTTCAGAACCTTCCTTTTTATTTTTATGTAAAATCAGTTTTCCTGACCTTTTAGAAGGAAGGAACTATAAATCAGAGTAGCTTTTCTAAGTTTACAGAGCTCCCTCTGTTGTCATTTTTCTGTGATAAAAAATATGGTGGCTTGCTTTCTGAGAATTGTTGTGTTTTTTTTTTTTTTTGAGACAGAGTCTCATTGTTACCCTGGGTAAAGTGTCATGGTATCATAGCTCATAGCAGCCTCAAACTCTTCGGCTTCAGTGATCCTCTTGCCTCTGTCACAAATGGCTGGAACTACAGGTGCCTACCACAATGCCTGGCTGTTTTTTGTGTTTTTAGTAGAAACAGGGTCTCACTCTTCTTAGGCTGGTCTCAAACTTCTGAGCTCAAAGGATCCACCTGCTTTGGCCTCCCAGAGTGCTAGGATTATAGGTGTGAGCCTCTTCGTTGGGCCAGAATTGTTGCTTTTGTTCCCTTCCCCAACCTTTTCTGGACTATCCCTGTCCTGCTCAAGTTGATTGTCCCAACGGTTTCTCTTCAGTGTGAGACCCTGTCCTAGAAGGGTGTCCTGGCAGCCAGGTCAGTTTAACCCCTTTAGGCTTGTATACCACAGGTCTTTAACATTCATTTCGTAAAACCCCTCATTGTTCTTAGTTTTATCTGTTGTGCTTTTGTTGACTAGTCTTTTTTTTTTTTTTTTTTTTAACTTCTTCCTCCTTTAGTGGTTTCTTGCCCCCCATGTAGCTGGGATCACAAGGTCCGGCTGTCTTGTTGTTGTAGAGATGGGGTCTCACTCTGGCTCACTCTGCCTCAGGCGGGTCTTAAGCTGGTCTGGAACCTCTGAGCACAGGTGATCCACCTGGCTCAGCCTCCCACAGCGCTGGGACAACAGGCGTGAGCCACCACACCCGGCCGACTAGTCTTGATAATTTCAGGGTTCTCCTCAGGTTCTATTTGCTTTTCTCTACTTGTCTTCGGCATGGACACCAATGCTATGTAGGTCTTGTGACTGTTGGTGCTTTGTTCTTATGTGCTTCTTATATATTTAGGGGCTTGCAATACCTTAAAACGCAGTTTTGTTATAAATGTCTGAATGGTTTTGGTTTTGCTGTCCAGAAGCTCTGTCATTCTATGTAGAGATTAGAAGAGATACTAAAAATTAGGCTGCGTGGGCAGCTCCTGTGGCTCAAAGGAATAGGGTGCTAGCCCCATATGCCAGAGGTGGTGGGTTCAAACCCAGCCCCAGCCAAAAACTGCAAAAAAAAATTAGACTGCAGCCATTAAGTTGCTCCAGGCTAGGGTGCCCTAATGTCAGCCTCAAACTCTTCATCACCTCAAAAAGAAACCCTGTACCCTTTAGCTGTCACTCCTACACTCCCCCATCTTCTCCTAACCCTAAGCAACCACAAATTACTTTCTGTCTCTATGAAATGGAATCATATAATATTTTTGTGACTGGGTTCTTTCACTTAGCATAATGTTTCCAAAGTTTTTCCAAATTGTAGCACATTATCAGTACTTCATTCCTTTTTGAATTTTTCCTCACATAGTACTCCATTGTGTGGATGCACCACATTTGGTTTTATCCTTTTGTCCACGGATGGACATTGGGTTTCTCCACCTCTTTTTTTGAGTTATATTGATGAATAAAAATTATATATATTTAAGGTATACATGATGGTAACATGATGTTTTGGTATATGTATACATTGTGAAGTGAGTACCACAAGCTAATGAACATTCCATCACAGCACATAGACTTTTTACTTTGGTGATGAGAACACTGAAGATCTCTTAGCACATTCCAAATATATAATACATTACTATTAACTATGGTTACCATGCTATATATTAGGTCTCTAGAATTTATTTATCTTAGAACTGAAATTTTACACCCTTTGACCAGAATCTTTCCATTTACCCTACCCTTAAACCTCTGACAACCACCTTTTTACTCTCTATTTCTATGAGTTCTGCAAGTTTCACAGATAAATGAGACCGTGTAGTATGTTTTTCTTTGTCTACCTTATTTCACTTAGAATAACAACATCCTTTAGGTTCATTCATGTTACTGCAAATGGCAAGATTTCCTTTTTAGGGCCAAATTATATTCCATTGTGTGTATAGGACTGTATACCACATTTTCTTTATCCATTCATCCATTGACAGACACTTGGGGATTATTTCCGTATACAAACATTATTGTATAAGTTTGTAGACATGTTTTCCCTTGTAAGTATGTGCCTAGGAATGGATTTGCTGAGTCATATAGTACTCTGTATTAATCATTTGAGGAACTGCCAGATTGTTTTCCCAAGTGCTGCACTATTTTACATTCTCACCATCAGTATATGAGGGTTCCAATTTCTCAACATCCTGGATAGCACTTGTTACTATCTTTATTTATTTATTTGAGCCAGGGCCTTGCTGTTGCCTGGGTCTAGAATGCATTGGGGTGGTGCAACTCAATGCAACTTCAAACTCCTGGTCTCAAGCAATATTCCTGCTTTAGCTTCCCAAGTAGCTTGGATTATGAACACAAATTAGCATATTTGGCTGATTTTTAATTTTTTTTTGTGAGACAGGGTCTCACCATGTTGTCTAGGCTGGTCTCAAACCAAATCCAAAATACTGGGATTGTAGGAATGACCCTCCACACCTGACCTGTCTGACTTTTTGATTCTAGCCATGCTAGTAGGTGTGAAACAGTATCTTTATTTTGATTTGCATTTCCCTTGTGACTAATGATGTTGAGCATTTTTTCTTGTGCTTTTTGGCCATTTATCTTCCTTGAAATGATTTTTCTAGTACTTTGCCCTTAATTTAATTGGGTTGTCTTTTATTATTGAGTTGTAAGCCTCCTTATATATTTTTAGATACGTATATAAGTTCTTTATCAGATAATATTATTTGTGGATGACTGTGGTGGCTGATTCCTTTAATTCTAGCACTTTGGGAGGCCAAGTTGGGAGAATTGCTTGAGGCCACAGGTTTGAGACCAGCCTGGGCAACGTGGCAAGACTGTGTGTCTACAAAAAAATTTAAAAAATCATTGGGTGTGGTTGTGTGCAGCCTCCACCTGTTGGGAGGCTGAGGCAGGAGGATCATTTGAGCCCAGGAATTCCAGATTGCAGTGAGCTCTGATCCTGCCCTTGCACTCTAGCCTAGGTTATGTAATAGAGGAAGACCATATCTAAAAAAAAAAAAAAAAAAAACAAAGTACATGATTTGTAAATATTTATTGCCATTCTGTGGTTTGTTCCCTTTCTCAATGATGTTCTTTAAAGCACCAAGGTTTTAATTGTGGTAAACCTCAGTTTATCTATTTTTCCTTTTTTGCTCATGCTCTTGGTATTATATCTAAGAATTGTTTGTCAAACTAAAAGTTCGAATGTTTACTCCTATGTTTTCTTCTATGAGTTTTATAGTTTTTGTAGTCACATTTAGGTCTTTGACCCATTTTGAGTTAACTTTTATATGCGGGGTAAGTGTCTAACTTCGTTCTTTTGCATTCAACAATTTTATTTAAGGCATGGGATATTTAAATTTAAGATTTTAAAAGCCAGTCAGTTTATCTTTAAAAAAAAAAAAAAAGGATGGCTGAAGTAAAAGGTGAAGACTGTGACCAGTGTTTAAGTCTTCAAGTCAGTGATAGGGTGGGCAGGCCTACATCCTCAGTGGAGCAGGAGTTTAAAATGAGGCTAAAGGAGTTAGATCTGGTAGGGAGTGCCTGTGGCTCAGTGAGTAGTGCGCTGGCCCTATACACCAAAGGTGATGGGTTCAAACCTGGCCCTGGCCAAACTACAACAAAAAAATAGCTGGGTGTTGTGGCAGGCACCTGTGGCTGAGGCAAGAGAATCACCTAAGCTCAAGAGCTGGAGGTTGCTGTGAGCTGTGATGCCACAGCACTCCACCGAGGGCGATAAAATGAAACTGTCTTTAAAAAAAAAAAAAAGTGGCTCAGCGCCTGTGGCTCAATCGGCTAAGGTGGTAGGTTCGAATCCCCAGCCCGGGCCCGCCAAACAACAATGATGGCTGCAACCGAAAAATGGTCGGGCGTTGTGGCGGGCACCTGTGGTCCCAGCTACTTGGGAGGCAGAGGCAGGAGACTCGCTTGAGCCCAGGAGTTGGAGGTTGCTATGAGCTGTGATGCCATGGCACTCTACCCAGGGGGATGTCTTGAGGCTCTGTCTCAAAAAAAAAAAAAAAAAGGTGAGGGGAGGAGTGAGATACGGAAGAGAGGGAG